>SKCR01004916.1:0-97676 GCA_019454045.1 Zanthoxylum bungeanum | reverse complement strand
TATCTCTCGATTCTTTGTAATTCTCTTCTCACCAATTCCCCTCAATGTAATGAGGTTTCTTTGATGTATTATGTAATTGGGTAGAAGTTAGAATATTGCTAGCCGGGGAGAGGAAAGAGAATGATTTGTTCTTGGAATAATTTGTGAGATATCTATCTAAATATCATTATTAATTTATTTACCGCGCCTTATTATGCTTTTAGAATGCATGCTTAAGGGTGTATGATGAGACCTAATCAAAGATAATAAATTGGTTGCCAATTTACGCGAAAAACCCTCAACAAATATTAAGTGTTTTCCTTCCATTGAGTGATTCATTCTCAAGATCCAAGATTGGCATTGGTTTGTTGGCCAAAGTCAAGACCTATGTCCATCGCGGATGTGTTTGAATCATGAAGGCTTTGTTCCATATCGTATGTATTGCCCAAGTTGTGATTTGTTGGCCAAAGTCAAGATCACTTCTTGTTCATCGAAATCGATTACGAAGCTTTCCAAAGTCAATGGGTCCCGCTTAACTGGAATCATTAAGCTTGTTGAGCCAAAGACAAGGCTTAGTTGATTCAGAGGAAAATGTTAGGAAAAATATATTGGCATATATTGTCATATATATTGTATATATGTTTCAGACTTGGAGGTCCACCTACCGGATCTAGGAGTTGGATGAGATCCAATTGATCTTAGAGATCTACCTAGTTAAATATCATACAGCTTGTTGGCCAAAGTCAAGGTTGTGTGTTATTTAATGGGATCCTAGCCCACTAAGGAAACTAGGTTTCCCGAGTACTCAACAGAGGATTAGAGGCTCGCCGAAAAATAGTGGGAGACCAGTATTGCATTTGTAATTTCGTTCAAATACTTGGCATTACGCGCATTCAAATTATTTCGTCAATTATATAATTATTAGTTGGACTAATATTTTATTATTTTTCTTGTAACAGTTGGACTGTACCAAAATATCGTTAATTGAATAGTTTGGCTATTGCAATTAAGATGACTGGAAAGATCGGGGTTAAAGACATTATCATGGGCGAAAATGTCTTTAATGGCGCGAACTTTCCTGATTGGGATATGAACCTCATGATTGTCCTGGGGGCTGAGAGGATGCTCTAGACGATAGAGAGACTTCTCGGGCCTAAGCCCGGAAATGAGCAGTCGTTTGAGCTTGAGTTTTGGAAGACTCATAGCGATGACAACTCAACTGCTCAGTCCGTCATGCTCGCTGCGATGACCCCTCAATTTCATCGCCAAAATAAGGAATTGGATCAATATACTATGATGGCAAAATTGAAGGACCTTCATCGATCTAACCTTAGATCGCAAATGTATGAATTGCAGAAAAAGCTCTTTCACTCACGAATGTCAGAGGGTACATCTGTAGAGCACCATGTGTCACAGATGATTGCTGACATTGAACAGCTGGGTCAACTAGGCATAGCCTTTGAGGCTAAGACTTCTATATATTTGATCTTGCAGTCTCTTCCTGACAGCTGGAGCGGGTTCATTATGAACTACAATATGATGAACCAAGACCATACTCTTGGAGAGCTGATGGCAATGCTGTGTGAAGCAGAAAAAGAGCTATTGAAGGGCAAAAAGCGCGAGGCGCACTTCGCTTCAACATCTCAGTCTCCGAGGGCTTGGCCCAATGCAACTGGAGGTGTAAAGAAGAAGAAGAAGAAGGGCAAGGCCAAATAGTCAAAGACTTATGGGAAAGGCAATGAGAAATCCCAAGATGTATGCCTGCAGTGTGGCAAACGGGGTCACTGGAAGCGTGACTGTCGTGAGTATAAGGCGCACATGAAGGAAATCAAAGCGGGCAAGGCACCGGTTTCAGGTATGTTTGTTATAGAAATAAACATGTCTACTTCTAGTTTTAAAAATTGGATTTTTGATTCTGGTTGTGGTACTCATATATGTACTTATGTGCAGGATCTATGGATTAGCAGGAGACTGGCCTCATGAGAGATTGACCTCCGCGTTGGAAATGAGACTCGAGTCGCCGTTTTGGCCGTTGGGACTTATATTTTGGAACTGTCGTCGGGGCATGTACTTAATCTTTCATACTGTTATTATGTACCTAGTTTGACTAGAAATATTATATCTGTATCTTTATTGGCCCAATGTGGCTATACTTTTATTTTTAGAAACACTGGGTGTTTTATGTATAAAAATGATATGGAGATATGCAGCATTGATGTGTATAATGGTCTTTATATTTTGAATATAAATCAATCTCAAACATATAATATAACAAACAAAAGGCTTAAACTAAGTAACAAAGATGAAACTTATATGTGGCATTGTCGTCTGGGACACATTAACAAGACTCGCATATCCACACTTTCGAAGAGTGGGTACTTGGACGGATTTGATCCAAATTCATATGACGTCTGCGAATCTTGTTTATTAGGTAAAATGCCTAAAACACCTTTTAGCGGTAAAGGTGCACGTGCTACCGAACTGTTAGCCCTCGTTCATAGTGACGTATGTGGGCCCATGTCTAGCCAGTCTAGAGGTGGATATGAATACTTCATAACCTTTATGAATGATGCATCACGTTATGGTTATGTGTATCTTATGAGACACAAGTCGGAAACCTTTGAGAAATTCAAAGAGTTTCGACACGAAGTAGAAAAACAGACCGGCGTAAAGCCTATTGGTTGCAAATGGGTCTTCAAGAGGAAGACCGACATGGATGGCAACATACAAACGTACAAAGCTAGGCTTGTAGCGAAAGGGTATCGTCAACGTCGAGGTGTCTATTACGACGAAACTTTTTCACATGTTGCCATGATTAAATCCATTCGGATTGTGCTTGCTATTGCAGCATATTTCGATTATGAGATATGGCAGATGGACGTCAAAACCGCTTTCCTTAACAGAAACCTTTTGGAGGATGTTTATATGTAACAACCTGACGGTTTTGTCGTACCAAAATATGCGAACAAGGTTTGCAAGTTAAATCGATCTATTTATAGATTGAAGCAAGCATCGCGTTCTTGGAACCAACGTTTTGATGAGATCATAAAAGAATATGATTTCATTCAAAATGAGGATAATCCTTGTGTATATAAGAAGGTTAGTGGGAGTGCACTGACATTCATTGTCCTTTATGTCGATGATGTATTGCTTATTGGCAATGACATTCCCATACTACAATCGGTGAAAGCTTGGCTTTCATTAAAATTCTCCATGAAGGATCTGAGAGAAGCAGCCTTTATTCTAGGAATAAAGATCTACCGGGATAGATCTAGAAAGTTGCTTGGACTCTCTCAGAGCACGTACATTGACAAAGTGTTGAAGAGATTCAACATGGAACAGTCTAAGAGGGGACTGTTGCCAGTGTCACATGGCGTCACTCTATCTAAGGACAGGTGTCCTAAAACTCAAGATGAGAGAGACAACATGAGTCGGATCTCGTTGGCTTCGGCAGTCGGATCGATCATGTATGCCATGATATTTACGCGACTTGATGTCTTGTATGCTTTGAGCATGTGTAGTCGCTATCAGGCCGATCCAGGTGATGGTCACTGGATGGCGGTTAAGAATATCCTTAAGTATCTTAGACGAACTAATGATGCTTTCTTGATCTATAGAGATGGAGAACTTGAGGTAACTGGGTTCACCGATGCAAGTTTCCAAACCGATAAAGATGACTGTAAGTCGCAATCCGGGTACATATTTTGTTTGAACAACGGAGCAGTAAGCTGAAAATCTTGCAAGTAATAGACTGTTGCCAATTCAACAACAGAAGCAGAGTATATTGCTGCAGCTGAAGCAGCAAAAAAGACAGTTTGGATCCGTAAATTCCTAATTGGATTAGGAGTAGTTCCGTTAGCAGCTGAGCCCGTTCCATTGTATTGTGACAATAACGGGGCTATAGCGCAGGCTAAGGAACCGCGATCTCATCAACGATCCAAGCATATTCTTCGACGTTTCCATCTGATTCGTGAGATCATACATCGTGGCGATGTGAAGATCGAGAAGGTCGCATCAGAGGACAACATTGCAGATCCGCTGACGAAAGCTATTCCTCAGTAAAAGTTTGAGCGACATGTACATAGTTCAGGTGTTAGATGCTGGAGTAACTGGCTATAGGCCAAGTGGGAGATTGTTGGACAATTATGACCCATAACGTCACTATTTGTAAAAGACATTGTGGTTTTTGTACAAATTAACTATGTGACAATGGAAATTGAATTTTATCATTTTGTAATTAGATTACTTATATATATATAAATGATAAAAGTCATTATGATTAGTTCCGGATTATAAGATATGAGACAATATCAATCCACAAATGTTTAATCATTAAATATCCCTAGTCGTAGTATTATCGAGATTGGACATCGATAATGCAGAATATACTAGTATTGCACTTGTGCGTGTTATGGAAGCGTAACAACATAGTTCTTATATATTTAAGTATTTGATACTTATGAAGGGGTTTTAGGGGCTAAATCCGGTAACGCAGCGGAAACGGTGGAAAATCAAATTTTCCGATTTCAAAACTTTTTCTCGGATTAATTAAATAAACATATTTATTTAATTATCCAATAATCAAATTATGAAATAAAATTCAAATAAATCATATTTAAGTGAATTTACCGAATTACCCTTACACTTGGTATTTAGTCCATTTTAGTCCGAAATTGATCAAATCAATTTTGAATGATTCTAAATCATTTCTAAGATGAACTTAACATGTTCAAAACATCAAAACACCAAAATCAACAAAAATCCCCAAAAGTCCATCCTTGGCCGAGAGCCCCTCCAAGGTGCATAATTGTGCACTTTGTGATTTCATGCATTAAAACACATCAAGATGCAATCCAATGAACATGAAACTTTATATGCATCATATGCACACACAAATACACAACATATATGAAAAGCCCCAAATTTGGAATTGGTCATGAACCCTAATTTTTCAATTTCATCAAATTGGATAAATTAGACCAAATTGGTTACATCAATTACTTCAATCATGTTTCTTCCATCCAACCAAAGTCTCAACACAATGAAACAACTCAAGATCAAATCTAGGTCATCTAAGAGTGGGTCAACAACTCTAGATTAGCAACAAGGTTTCCAAAACCATAAAAGAATACTTATTACTACAATAGTCATAAGCTTCCATCATCATACATGCTCAACACTTCCACCAAAACTTCCATCATCAAAAACACAAAGAATAAAGAAATAAATAACCTAAGAACATCATATGTTAAAGCCTAGATCCTAAGGAACATTTTCCTTTCTAATAGTAAGTTGGAGAAACTTACTAAAATCCAAGCTTTCTTTGGTTCTTCTTTCTTTCTCACAAGCTTTCTTTGGTTTCCATTAATGGAGTTTTCTTTTAAAGTGTATTAGGTTATGAATAAATGAAATGAAAAAAAACAATATATACTTGTATCATAATGGCCTTGGCCGAAATTCACTAAAGGAAATACAAGTTTTGTAATTTCAATTTCATTTCACTTTACATTTAGTCAACTTGCATAAATATCCTAATAACACTTTATTAGATATTTAATTAAGTCAACAAAGGCAACCAAAAAATATAACTCTTATATTTTAAGGTCATGGCCGAATTTATGAAGAAAAAATAAAGAAAAATGATATTTCAATTTTAAACATTTTAAACAAATATCAAAGAAGTCAAATCCAATTTGACTACCATTTCCTTTACTTTAAAGTCAACATTAAACACTTATAATCATTTCCTAACTTTATCATTTGGTGATATATTTATATTTTAATTATATTAATCATTTAACAATTAAATAATTAAATAATTAATTAAATACAAATATATCAAATATATGTATTATATTTACT
The DNA here is from genome assembly GCA_019454045.1 of Zanthoxylum bungeanum. Lineage (NCBI taxonomy): Eukaryota > Viridiplantae > Streptophyta > Magnoliopsida > Sapindales > Rutaceae > Zanthoxylum > Zanthoxylum bungeanum. Next base: position 91,835 of record SKCR01004916.1, on the reverse strand, counting down.
TTAAATATCTCAAATACATATATTGATGATATATGTCAAATACCTTTATTTGACTATTTATTAATGTGTATTTAATAATATCATATATTAAATACAAATCCACATTAATTAGGAAATGACGGTTCGGCCCGTTCGCATGTATTTTTCGTTTAACGATTAAACGATTTATAAATAATCATCATTATTCATAAATGTTGCTCTAGTGCTCTACGAGTATGTTTCATTATTGAGACTCTCTAGATTCAGGTATATCCGTCACGAAATCCGTCACGAGTATGTTGCTCTAGTGCTCTACGAGTATGCTCTACGAGTATGTTTAATCTATCCACCCGTAGATTATGACAATCACAGATAATCTCGCTGAATCATACAGGTCGAGGTCATTGCATACGTATAATCCCTCCGTCACAGGTATCCGGATAATCCCAGAGATATAGATGTAAACGTCAAATCTCTATAGGTATTATCACGTCGACGTATTCATTAGCAATCTCTAAATAACAATCGGAACTTACTTCTGAAGTATACTGTGGCCACAGATTTAACAGACTGCTAATTATATATGGACTACCTATGCTCTGTACACAGAACTGACGGATCCTATCTTGACACACACAGGATATCCTGAGGATCGGTCCACACCCAACGAACAGGCGGAGGTCTGATCTAAATAGATCGGTGACGTGACTGCCATCTAAGTGTGGAGGATGTCTCATACATCCACAGTGGTATCTCAACTCGAATGACCACTATGCTACTCAACCCGAGAAGATTCTTATTGACGTTGGTGTACCATCCATCAAGAATCTTCGGTGAGCCGTTCAGTTTTTATCCACTATAAACACCTACACGTCTATACGAGTCTCCCTAGACTCATGGTTCATTGGGATAAATCATCGGACCAAGTCTCGATATACGACATGTACTGGTCTCAACAGATTTGACTAACCGACCCATGTTAGTGAATCTTGACCAGGAACTATATTTGATAATATATATATATAGCAATGACACTTCCCAATGTCAATTACAAACTATCTTTGTAACTGTGTATTGCATTATATATTATCGGGTCTTTGTCTAATATATACATATCACTAAACCACATTTAGTTTCAATCTAATCGTAATCAGATCGAATACGTATATAAAAACAAGAGGTGCAACCACTAAGTAAGTAATATTATGAGGAAAATGGATGTTCGTATTCATGAATCATACATAAATACGGTCCGGATTGGCGCTCTGAGCACCAACCCCAACAACTTATGCAAGTGTGATAGGAGGTTGTGTTTACCGATGGTACGAAAACAGCTTCGCTCTGGATAGTCCCCGCGGAATCCCATTGGTAGTAAGAATATGTGTCTATGAGAATCCGCTTCAGGGTAGGTGTATTTGGTCTTAACCTGAGACTTGTATCGCTAGTACTTGCGACAATCAATACACTTTGGTTTTGGTCATCCGGGACTTTAATAGGTTATGTGTACGCCTCTTCTGGGTTTATTGAGAATCGTAGTGTATTGGGTGTGATGTCAAGACGAAAGTATCACTTCAGTCATATGGAGATGATGATCACTCAGGGATACAGAACCGGTTATCTATTATGTTGCAACTATCGGGATAATATGACAAGGTCATGATTATCCGATTATAGAGACTAGTTGTTTGTGATCCGATATATGCTTCGTACGAGGCAGACACTATTCCAGCCCCAGGCCTTGCATATGACGTCAGATACTGGATCGCTATACGCAATACTACTTATACTACGACTGTTATAGATTATATATTCCTTAAAGAATATTTCTGGAGAATTGGGTAAGCATGGTGCTTTGCTAGAAGCCAACCATGTCTCGTAAATCGGTAAGAACGTGGTACCGGGTACGCACGTATTCGAATAGTCCGACGACCGGATTTACTGCCAACATATCTAGAGATCTCATGGGTCGCTTCCCGAAGATTCACCGATGACGTATGACTCGAACATAATTAATCTGGGATTAATTAGAAGAGAGAGAAAATTAATCTAGGATTAATTACGGCAAGATTTTATCTGGGATGAAATTCATTAATAGAGAGAGAACGATTAATTTGGAATTAATCGATAAAATAATATATTCGATATATTAAACGAAATTAGATTTCGACACAGAATTAAAATTGGATTTTAATTCGGGCGAACGAATTAATTTAGAATTAATTCACGAGCGATTTTAATAGTAATTTTACTAGGTATAATTATTTAATTAAATTTGATTTAATTACGTCGCAACGGAAAATTCGTTAATTCGGAATTAACGAACCCGAGCCCGGAATGTGTTTGAGGGCCCACTTGGATTTTGAATTAAAGTGGGGCCCACAAGTCACGTCACAAGTCACATCACCTAGTCACTTTAATCAGCTTTTAGTTGATGGAATTTGGTGGGTTGTTGATGACTTGTTTTACACACCATTGTCAAATGTGATGGACTTTTACCAAACCTTTGTGTTTGGTATATCATTTTGTTTTTTGGAAAAACAAATAACAAGTTACACATTCATTCTCATCTCTCTCACATTGGCCTAAAATTGCCTCTCCCTCTCCTACCTTCTTGGCTTGGCCGAAAGTTGTAAGAACACAAGGAAGAAATGTTGCAATTTTTCAAGTGCTAGTACACTCAAGGAATCATACAAAGGTGTCAGGGAAACTTTTCTCATTGAGCTTGGAATCAAAGATCAAAGCTTGGAGCTTGAAACACAACTTTGGAGGAGCTTGGAACAACTTCAAAGAGAGCAAAAAAAATTTTTACTACAGATCCTATAACCGATCAAAGTAAATATATTTCCGCTATACTTCTTTTCGTATTCACATTATTTCATGCTTGAAATGATCTTGGTTTGACCTTAGAAACCCAACAGATACAACATGACACAGATTTCAGAGACCAACGACATCAGAACTGAGGCCGACTACATTAGACCGGAAGCTCGGTTTGGATCTGTCCTACCTCCTGGAACGGGTTGATGAGTTCAGATATTTCGGGTCAGGACGGGAACAGTTTGGGCAGCTCGGCAGATCACTTGGCCGACCTCTTGAAGACCGACGTGAGATCAGAGTAGTTGAACTTTCCCCTCCGATACGTGTCATTATTCAAAGGCTCTTTACATGCTGGCATCATTATTGTTGCGTGTGACAGTGGAGAAAACAGGTTGATGTGACAGGCGGTCATGCGGTAGGTTTGCTTTCGACGACAACAGCCTTGGGGCAGAGAGCCTGTCAATCAGTCGGAGATCACGCGGGAAACGTCACAAAGTTAGAGAAACAGTGTTGTAACTCTAGAATATAAAAGAAAAGTTGAATTCATTTAGAGAGATAGAACAAAGAGATGATGAGCATCACTTGTAAAAACACGAAAGACAAACAACTCGGTTTCGTTTAGACCTCCCTCCAAACAGGTCGACCGAGTTAGTTTCGGTAATAAAAACAACCTCCACCACTTTGTGCCCGTGGACGTAGGCTGGACTCGCTCCGCCGAACCACGTTAAAACTCTCCTTGTCGACTTTGTGTGTTTATTTTCGTCTTTTGCTGTATTTGCCTTTGGTCTCCCCATAACCAAACAAATTCAAGGTTGAAGGAGGATTATCTCGGGAGAGTTATCTCGAAACTACCCCTGATACGAAAATCACCCGTCAACATATTTTTTAAAATATTTGTTACTCAGACTCTAAGTTTTGATCTAAGTTTAACTACAACGTATGTAAAGAAGTGGCTGATTCCTCACAAAAGCGTGCATGTCATTCGATAATATAATTAAGTTTAACTTCTTTTTTTTTTTTTTTAAACATGGAAAAAAAAATCTAAAGATTTTCAATAAAAGCTTTTTAAATTGGTGACACGATTCAATGTGAGTTTTTCCTCCGTCAGCGTTGCCCCCCTCCCATGTCCCCGCAAAATTAATTTTACCCCTCCCCCTTGTCCACAAAATCATGTATATATATGATTTAATTTTGTACTTATTAATTTATTGATTTATTATTATTTATTTTATGTTTATTTATTAATTTATTTATTTTTCTTTTGATTATTTATTAATTTATTTAACAGTACTTGTTAACAAAATATATTTTATAGAAGAGTATATGTAATAATACACAGAAAAGAAACACATATTAAAATATAAAAAAAATACAAATTCTAATTTAAAGATGTACTCACTAAGTGTTGTTTATGTCAAATCGACAAGTCGTGTGACAAATTACCACCATAAATTAAATTAATTCGAATACTTAAACGCCAATATATAGATTTTCATATCTATACTCAAAATAATTCATTTTTTTTAATTAAAACAAATAGATTCAGTGTTGAGTAGAGTCGTACTTAGTTTTTCATAATTTTTTACAGTGAAACACAATTAAAATTCAATTATACATTAAATTATTATAAAAAATCAATATAATTTATATACATAAAAAAAAATAATAGAAAGCTCAAGTCAACACTGAATAAGTATAAAAAACGGAAATATTTACAATAAAGAAAAATTAACTATACTAATCTTATTGAAAAAGATTGAGAGGAGATAGTGTTGGTTTTGGGTGGTTGACACTTGACAGAGAGGAAAAAAAGGACTAATTGTCTCATTTTAACAACTAATTATAATCTTTCTATTAGTTGGGTATGAATTTAAGAGTATAGGATTAGGAATTGATGGGTTTGTTATCATTAATTAAGGAGGTGATTAAAAGTGAGATTCAAGTCAAGTTTGTGTAATTTACAAGCATATTATATTAGTTTATGTACAATAACCCACCTATTAATTTATCTCCGTAGCTTTACTCATTAACTATCTAATTAAGTTAGTAATACTTAATTCCCATATACCCATCCAATTTCTGTAGGTTGTGTATGTGATTATTTGGAAAATTATTTTTGATTATTTAATATTAATGTGAAATTATATTAAAGCAAAGTCAGACATTATGATTTCCAAATTTTGGTTATTGATTTCGCATGCATTCTAATGCAATTTTGGTATAAATAATAATATATGATCATAACTTTCAATACAAGCAAAATTCATTTCTTGCTCTGCATGTGACTCTTAATATATGATTAAAAATGTTGTAAAAAAGTACAGTACGTTTTGCTGTCCAACTGGTTTTCAGGTAATTTTTAATTATTCCTTTAGGCTTTAATTTATAATTTTTCATTTGGCTCCACTAACAAAAAGTCACACAAATAAAAATATTAAAAGAAATTACAAGAGAAAATGAGCTGCAAATTTGTTGGACAAAAAATAGTTTAAAAAACACATTTATAATTGTTGAAAATGAGCTGCAAAGTTATTATGAAATCAAAATTAGATTATTAAATTAGAAATGTGTCGAGACCTCGCTTCGATCATATATCAAATCTCATTTTTTTTTTTGAAACGATAAAAACCCCGCCACCAGAATTGTGGTTTCATTTTGTATTTTAATTTTAATTCATATGGGTGATTTAATTAAAGATTATAAATAATGTAATTTCAACTATAAACTCAATTATGATATGTCTACTTCATTAAGTGCAATAATATTCAATGTTTACCTTGATTCTACATCAAGTTAATTATTTCTTATTAAAAAGTAGTTAAACATCAATGGCATATCTACATTTTTTTTTTTGAACATAGGAAACCCCGAAGTTAAACTATCTGATCCGGACTTGAGCGAACTATGTAAAACTCTCGGTTATATCATACTCTTATAAGAATATGCATCATTGGATTTGAACTCAATACATGACAACCAAGTCTTAAACCATTTGCCATCAAGTCACAATCGTTAGGGGACAATGGCATTTCTACTTACCAATATTAAAACATTTGAAATACTATATTTAAAGCAAAAATAATTTTAAAATTCCTCAAATACCGGATTAATTGAAATCAAATAATTCCTTCTTCATAAAGTAGCATAATCTAACTGTAATTGAGAGGTGTGAAAGAATAAAAATATATATATCCATATTCTTTTATGATTGAGAAATTTAATTAACAAATCTTGATCAAATTAATCGTCACCAAACTTTGTTTCATGATTAAGTATCTTTAGAACATGACGAGACGTGATTTGGTAGTTTAGGGTTTAAGATCTTATATTGAGGTCTTGGATTCGAATATAATGAATATATTCTTGTAAGAATTTGGGACAGTCAGGATTTTACCTGCTCTGCTTAGCCTGAAAAAGATGATTTAACGACGGACTTTCTAACTATTCCAAAAAAAAAAAAAAATTTGAGAACATGACTCAAAGATAATGTAAAAGAATTATACTGAAAAAAAAAAATAGAGGAGTTGGTCAAATATCCAATGGAAGCAAGTACGACAATATTGTAACATTCCTCAATGAAAAATTTCCCATTTCTTTTTCTTGATTCATTGCATATATATGAACCTTATTACATTCGTTGCTATCTTGTCATATTTTTGAATAAAATAATTGTATCTCAATTTTTAAACTATGAAAGGAAGAAATAAACAAATGTAACGTAGATTTTTTTTTTGAAACGTCGGAAATCCCGCCGTCAAATCATCCAATTTGAGCTTAAGTAAATTAGGTAAAATCATCGACTGCCTCAAGCACTTACAAAAAATACATCTCTGGATTCAAACTCAGAACTTGACAATTGAATATTAAATTATTTACTACCAAGTCACACCTCTTCGACTCACCAAAAGAATAAATGTCTTTGAAAAATTGCAACTCACAATCATTTATCCAATCATATTGCATATATAACATATGATTATTTTGTATGCTATGAATGTTCTAAATTTTGGAATTTTTTCTTAAGAAATTAAATATTGATGTTAACAAAATATCAAAATTGGATAAAGACCTAAATACTAGCACTACTTAAAAGGGTGAATCCCTTTCGCAATTGGTTGAATTCTTCACTACACCCTTATTAATTAGTTTTAAAATATCTGTACCTCTAAATTGTTTTTACACAATTTGATAATTTTACCCCTAATGAGTTTGGATAAGATTTTAATTATATGACCAGACTCGAATTACATTTGTGGGGATTTTATTATTATTTTAAATAATATTTAGAGGATTTGAATTTGGTATTAAATTGAGTTTTGTACTTATTAATTTTATTTTTTAAAAAAAATATAATTTATAGTTATCAAATAGTAATTTAAATATAACTGAATCTTAACCGGACATTACTATTAAATCACATTATTATTTTCAAAATATTAATGATTCGTTTCTTGACAAAATAACTTTGAAAAACCATGTGAAAAAATCATCAAGCATTGGCATCGTAATATTAAGACTTCATTTCATGCGGAATTATATGCAATTGTTTTGTCAATTAAGAAATTGATAATCAGATGACATAAATTTTAAAACAAAGAATAAAAATAGAGATTCGGGTAACATGATATTAAATATTGGTCTTGCCTGTGATGACTTTATAACTTGGTGGGAATATTGGGATTTACCGTTAAATCCAATTAAGAAAATGCTTTCTCATTATGTCGGTGGTTTTTTCCAAATATAAATTTGCTTAATTGATTTATTTAATGTAAATTTTCCTCCTATTTTCTTCATAATGAAATTGCTGCAATTATTTACACCCAAAAAAAAACATGTATTCAATTAGCTATTACTAATTAGCATATGAATTGATGAGAAACTTCTTCAGTCGAATCAACTTTCAATGTTAATATTACAATAAATTATTACGAATTGACCGATATCTAGGTTTATTATAAATGCGTGGGACATTGGAAGTTTGCTAGTAGTTGAAAAGTAACTTAGAAAGGGGAATAATTAATCCTACTAAACTAATTACAAGAAGACTTAAAAAACGATATTTGTATCATAGTTGAATTAAGTTATGTTAAAAACACACACACACACTCGAAGATTAATAATACAACGAGAAGATGTCCTTCACAAGAAGAGATTGATCTCTTAGACAATATATAATTTAAGTGTCTATTACAGTTTAATCGTATATCGTGATTTGAATGATTCGATCAGGTCAATTTTGATCGCTTTAAATAGGTGTCGAAATTTGAATAATTTTGACCGATTAATTGACTAATTTTTTGTTCCCAAAAATTATTGATGTCGATTTTTATCTTTCTATAATTTGTTATTTTTTGAGAGTTTTGATGGATGATTTTGAGTTTAAAAAAATAAAAAGAGGAAATAATTAATTAGAAACGATGAAAAAAATCAGAATATATTTCGATTTAAATGAATTATTATTGGGATAATAACATTGGTAATCTTAATTTTTTTTATATTTTCTTAAATAATGATAAATTTTTATATCTATATCCAAAAAGATTTTATTCATATTGATTTGACTAAAAACTATTAGATTGTTTAGCCTTATTTTCATTATAAATGAATGATATTTGAGTTATTTTTAAAGGATTTTGAGAAATGAGTTTTGATTTTGATTTTTTTTAAATTTTCAGTCATGCAAATGTCAACTTTATATTTCTCGATTAAATTCCAATTAATTTATGATTTTTTTATTAATTATAAATCAATTAAATCGATATTTAATTAATTTAATGTGGATTTTCGATTAAACCATCCATACTATCTTTTGGAAAATTTCTTTTAGTTCCACTAGGTTCTTACAATTCTGGTAACGACCCTATTATAATAAATGTTTTTTTATATTTAGATTGGCCCTTGATAAAAATTTTATACTCTCTGATAACATAAAATAAACATTGCTCATAGAAAAATATTTAATATTCAACAACAACGATAATAGTAATAATAATATTTTTATAACCTAAAAACTCAGTAACCATAATACTATTTTAGTTTAGCCTGGAGTGGAAAAAGTTCCAAACTAACTACGCCATTATTCAAAGGAGCAGGAGTGGTTGGCTTTGTCCAATCAATTTTTTTTTTTTTTTTTTTAAAAATAATTTCGAATTAATTTCAATAAACTATTAATAATAAAAAATATTAAAAAGTTGGGTACACTGTACACGTGTATGTCCGAAAAGTACGTATGCAGTTACCCGCATGAAACAATGGCAGAAGTCTCCAGAAATTATTATAGCTACTTTGCTTACACGTGTTGGGGTATATGCATTCAAGTCTCGTCATCACATTATAGGCCGCGAGTAGTGACAACGGACCGGGCTTATTTAGGCCCGGGCTCTGGAAAAGTCCGGTCCGGGTTGTCATCGGGTCGAGCCTGCCAGGTTCGGCCCGGGCCTGATTTTTTTATTATAAAAAATTATAAATATAAAAAATTTATTATATAAATATATATTTTATAAATAAAAATATTTAATTATTAATTTTAAGTCTGGGTCCTGGCTTTTTTGGTTGAGCCCGGCCCGGGCCCTCATTTTGAAGCCCGGCCCGAGTTTTTTTACCCCGGGCCCGTGCTTTTTTGACATGTATACGCGAGTGTAAAATTTAAATTTTATAAAAATTATCACATTAACATATTATATTTTTCATTAATTTATATGACACGTTTAACATATATTCATATGAAATAATTCATATTAAAATAAAATAAAAACTAAAGAATAATAAAATGAATTTCATGTTGTGAATGCCTTATGTGGTTTTATGCATGGGCATAATAATAAAAAGTAAAAGTTGATGGAGGTAAGAAAAAGTGAGAGAGAATACACTACCTTCAATATGTTGGGCTCGACTATTCAGAATCTAATGGAGTTTGGGCTTTGTCATGAAAGTCCAGTGTAATTGGCCATGCATATATGTGTAGTTTTAATTAGAATATTCTCCTTTACCAATGTATGCAAGTTGATTACTAATTATTGAGTTTCGAATGAGGATTTCTATGAATTATGCTTGTGATAAGATTTAGTGAGTTGCGTGATTGTCTAATCTTGTTTTTTGTAAACTTATTGGCTTATGTAGGGTCGCATGTGTGAAAGTGTCAACATTCGGTTGACATCTATCCATAATTGGAATGTTCTCTTATTGCATTATGCACACTTGATATGATATATGCTCTAATATGGCATTAGGTGTGATTACACATGTTATTATGTATGCTAAACTATATTTGCTTGTTAAGATGAATGGATTGCCATTAAAGTCCACTAATCTCATATGGAGATACATGATGTCATGTATCTCAGAGTGTTGATGTCTGGGTCAGGATACTTCTGATTTACTCTGTTGGGTTCCAGAGTGAATCATCTCCGGAAAAGGAGTAGACCAGATTGGACTGATCTTGGAACTTATCTATTTCGAAGTATAGTGATATCGGAGTGACGTTACTTCGTCACTCTAGGGTCAAGGTCATACTCCTCTGGTCAAGTCATGGTTGTCTTATAAGTCCTCGGATGTCGGAGATCAACTTGATTATTCCTATCTTCCAGTATTGTTGTACCATGACATGTGTCATCATCCAATTGGACCTTTATATGCTTGTAGAAGTTCCTCTAAGAAAACGTGTTGAAGAAGATTCAATTGCATGTCGTCATGTGTCTCTATATACAAGACTAAATTTAGGTACCGATACCTTCCAAAAGTCTACTAAACATAATTCAAAACTCTATACCAATTAGAGGAGAAACATATACTCTTACAATTAGAAAATTTATATATCTATACCCATTAATAATTGTAGAGATTTATAGAACAATATATTATAAAATCTCTCATGAGAAGCTCGAACTGATGTCAATATCTCATGAAACAAAGTCTAAGGCACCAGGCCATCACCAAACTAAGACTTTTTAAGTGATGAATACCAATTAATTGGATAAGCATTTTGATTAATAATACAACAGATAAGAAAAAAAAATATTAAAAAGAATTATGATAAAGTTGGTTATATTAATATATTATATAAAAAGAAAGAAAAATGAAGGAAGCACATGGATGCATGTGCAATGAAACTATGGAAAATCCAATATATCAAAATCCAAATTTCCAGTTGCCTTAACTAACAATAACAAGGCATTTGTCCCTACATCACTTTATTTATATGTAGCCACACACTTGCTGCCACGTACTACTTTATCTTTATTCACTCAGAAATTTCCACGTTCACCAATTGCATTTAACAAAACATTTTGGTTTTGAATAAAAAATAAATTCATTGTTCTTGGTGATATGAGTCAATAGTTTATAAAATTATACATTAAACGAATAAAACGTGTTGTATAAATAGTTATTAGTAACTTCAACCATCACCGTTATAATAAAGTGAAGAGAGGTAAAATATTATATAATAATATTTGAAGAGAAATAAATCAATCTTCAATTTTGAAGAGTGATAGGTAAAATCTAATTAAAAGAATCTCAATTAGTATCTCTTTTGGAACCAATTTTGATCACGTGACTATTATATTTAGCAATTAAATAACATTTGAAGAGTAATTTGGAGTAGTTCTAAGATGATATATTTATTTAAAAGCATAATGCAAGTATTAATGGTTATGTTTAATTTTAATAAGTTGTCTCTCAGTGGGTGTGTTAATTAATATATTTTGTTATTTTCTTTGGTTTTAAATTTAGTACTTCGTGACTGCTCTCGATAGATATTGGGTTTGACTCTAGGTCTGACATGTATATTAAGCAGTACTTATCAATATTTATATCATAATCGAAAATATATATATATATATATAAGAGCATAAACCCCCTAAAAATTGTTTAAATATTTTCATGGCAAAATGACCTGAGAAATGAATGGAATTCATCTCTTAAATATTAAATTTTTATATATCTTTTTAGTTATTTATAAAATATTTCAAATTATCCACATTGTGAATGAGCATGACACATTATTTCTATTGACAAATTAGGCAAAAACATATAATAAATGGGCACAACAAATGAGCCGGAGGAGCCCTTGAGCTTCTATTGCTTTGGCAGGCCCAACAAATAAGAGAACCGATCGGAACCAGCTGGGCCTGGGCACGTCTCCGATTTGAATTTTATAAAATTTCAAAATATAATTTTAAAATCGATTTATTTTTTTTTAAAATTTTATGAAAATATCCCAATCAATTTTTAAAACTATGCTAAGGATCTAATTAATTTTGAAAACTTTCAACTTGTTTATGATATAAAAGTGCAATTATTTGAAATTTATTTAGTAATTTTGATTTCATAAAAATCGATTACCAACATTGAATAATAGTCTAGTAGAAGAGAATGAGATTTTTTTCTTAACGTTTCTTATTAAAAAAACTAATATAAGTATATTTTAAACTTATATCTTTTAAGTTATTCGTCTTAAAAAATATACAAGTAATAAAATAAAATTTATCTCGTAATCTCACTAATATCTATTTGTTATTACTATTGTTACTTCTCTCACATCCACGTATATTATCCAAAGCATGAATTGAAAATAAAATTATTATACATCGTTTTCATTACTTGAATTCTTATTGAGTAATAAGCATAATATAAAATAAATATTATAGTTGTTATATTATATATTGTAATTTGAATTTTTAAAAATAATATAATAAAATTTAAAAATACCCCGGTCAAACAAAATTCCTTACTATATCCCTGGATTAGGGGAGGTTAAGGTAAACTAAAAATATAAAATATTAAAATATAGTCTATTCATCAACTCAGGATTAGATGGCATTAAGAGAATTAATAAAGATTTAATACAATTAGGAATTTATTGGGACCAGCTTTAATTAGTTATATATTAGTACGACATTGTCCTGTAAAATTTATTGATTTTATGTTTAATCCTCACCCTAATTTGATGCTTTTCCACCAAAACTACCCCTACAAATACAGTGAGCTCCACTTAAGTGTCTAATGGTATATGTCAATTAGCTATTATCAGGAAATATTGGATCAGAGGAAGATTATGATACATATAATTTTATCATGTTTTTTCTCAGGAAAACAAAAAAAAACTATTTATAGAGTCTATGATCAAATGGATAACAAGTTAATATTTACATAGAACGGATAAAAAAAATATGAAAACTGGAAACATCAAGTTCTGACATTTGGTGGTTAACAAAAAGACTGATTCACGTAATATGACATCATTTATATTATTAGAATCTAGTACATGGTCTATATTTTGTATGAGTTGGTCATATATTTTATATATTGATATTGTAAATGCTTCAGATCTTGTCGCTTTTATAGTCTAAATGAGACTATTGATTTACTTATACATAATATTTATATATCTTTCGTTTGTATCTCAATTCTCAAATAATAATTCTAATTCACTGTTTAAGAGCAATCATAGTCTGCATCTAGGGATGGCAGCGGGTAGGGTTTGGTGCGGGTTTGTCATTACCAAACCCGCACCCGCATATGTGAACAAATTACCAAACCCGCACCATACCGCTGCGGGTTTTAATTTTCATTACCAAACCCGCACCCGCATATGTGAACAAATTACCAAACCCGCATTGGTACCCAACGGATTTTTTGCGGGTTTGGTAATTTGTTCAAAAATTTATCGAAATTTTTGATATGTATCGTGAATAAAAACGTACAATAACGTATAATAGTGTTAAAAAATTTATATAAGTGACCCACCTAATGAGAAAAATACTTTTGTTTGAATAGAATATAATTGCATAAAAATATTTATGTAGAGAAAATATTTATGTTTGGTATATCAATTTTGTTACAAATAACACGTTTAAAGTTTAAACACCTACCTGAACTTCTAATCTGAGAACTCATGTTTCAAATTGCAGAATCAATCATAGGAAGAAATCCAATTGAGCAAATACATCATGCCACCAGAATCGTCAGATAAAGAAGCGGTGAAAATAATTCATATGTGCTCCTGTTATTGTAACAGTTTACAAGTAGTCCACACTTACACAAGTAAATGAAATTCACTGAAAAAAGTATTCACAACTGAACTTTTTTTATCAAAACCTGAAAAAGATTAAAAGAAACTTGAAATTGCAGACTACTTAGATTGAGGCAGGAATTAGATTTCTTGGTGTGCGGGTTAATTAAAAAATTGATTTTGCGGGTATGCGGGTACCCGCATATTTTACTAAAATACCAAACCCGCACCGCACCCGCAGCGGGTTCTGCTTTGAATTACCAAACCCGCACCGCACCTGCTAATATATTTACCAAACCCTACCCATTGCGGGCGGATTTTTGCGGGTAAGCGAGTAAAATTGCCATCCCTATCTGCATCTAGAAGCACAGTAAATAATAATAAATTCAAGAAAAAAAAACTTATATAAATAATTCAAAATGAAATAATAAATAACAATAGACCCAACATCCAAAAAATTGGTCAGGTTTTATGGGCGACTACTATTTATGTTTTTATTTTAATAGGATATTATATTTTTATATTGTAATAGGTTTTTTATTTTAATTTTATAATTTAATAAAAAAATTAATTGTAGAGATTAGGTGTTACACATATTTTTATTTTTATTTTAATAGAATATTATAATATGTTTTCTTATTAAAATAGGTAAATAAAAAAATTAATTGTAAAAATTAAGTGTCATGTGACACGATAAGAAAACTTTAAAATATTTAACACACACGCGCGCGCACACACACATATATTATATATATATATATTTTCGGATTATCTGTGATATTATTCAAAAATTAATATGATAGTATAATATATTTTATTGTTATAATAATGTTCTTATTTAATAAATTTATTAATTTAATAGTGTTTTAATTGTAATAGGATAATATAATATATTTCTTATTATAATACAGTTATTATAAAATTATATAATGTATTTTTATTTAATTGATTATTAATTTAATTTTATAATTTAATAAAAATAATAATTGCATAGAGATTTTAATTTTATAATTTAATAATAAAAAATTATTTGTTGAGATTAACTGCCACATATGTTTTTTTTTATTATTTTAATGAGAGATTATAATATGTTTTCTTATTATAATATGTTTCTTTATTTAATTTTATAATTTTAAAATACTAAATAAAATAATAATTAATTAATTTAATAGGTTTCTTACTTTAATAATATATTTTTTTTATATTGTAATAGACTTTTTGAGTAAAAAATTTAAAATTTTAATTTTATAATTTAATAAAAATAATAATTGCTTAGATATTTTAATTTTATAATTTTATAATAAGAAATTAATTATAGAGATTAGGTTAATTGTAGATAATTTAATAGTTTTTTTTTTTAAAATTTTAATAGGATACTATTATATGTTTTATGTTATAATAGAATTATTAAAAAAAAATCATAATATGTATTTTTATTTTAATATGTATTTTATTTTAATAGATTTATTAATTTAATTTATAAATAGAATTATTATAAATTTATAATATGTATTTTTATTCAATTGATTTATTAATTTAATTTTATAATTTTAATATGAAGTCGCCCCGTGACGCGATGAAAACCCATAAAAATGTAGATTATAAACTGCGTGAAATGAAAAACCATAAAAATGTTTTTCTGGGATTGTTTTATCATAGGGACGTCGGAGCCGAATTACATCAAGCACACATTCTGGGAAGAGCCGCGAAACGTCTTAAAGAGAGCGACCTAGTCCGCGACTCAACCCAGTATCTTTTTTTCGTGGTGAACGGTAATATTGTTCTAAACTTTGACTGTAAACCTACATGTACACCTTATGATCCTAGTTTAAAGTTGTTCAAGAACACCGGTGACAATGTTAGATAAACTGAGTATGCGAGCATCATTGGTAGTCTTCGATATGTTACTGACTGCAATAGACCTGACATTGCCTATGTCGTATGATTATTATGCAGATTTACTAGTAGATCTAGTATGAAGCATTGACATGCTATTGAGAGGGTTATAAGATACCTGAAAATGACCATAAACCTAGGATTACACTATCAAAGGTTCCCCGCTGTCCTTGAAGGATATAACAATACTGATTGGAATACCCTTTCAGATGATTCCAAGGCTACCAGTGGATATATCTTCAGCATAGTTGGTAGGGCTATTTTTTGGAAATCCAAGAAACAAAACATCTTAGCTCAATCCATTATGGAGTCTGAGATCATTGCACTGGCATTAGGGGTGACAAAATGAATTAATGAATCGAATCTGTATCGAATCCTAAACGAATCGAATCAAATATGATGGATTCGTATTCGATTTGTTTATTAAACAAATCCTAATATCAGAATTCGTATTCGATTCGTTTATTAAGTGAATCAAATACGAATATTTATTTAGTCATTATATTATTCAATAACATAATTTACCATAATTTATTTACATTAATTCTTCATAAATATATAACTATATACATATGAAATATGTAATTAATATATTTACTAAAAATATCACAAATATCGATATTTTTTTTTTCTCGAATCTTAATTGAAAAATAATAGTAATAGTAAAAGAAAAAAAATAAAACGAATCATAAACGAATAAACGAATAAATGAATTTAAATTCGTATTCGATTCATTTAATAAACGAAATGAATCAAATCAAATTGACCAATTTATTAAACGAATCTATTTTTCAAACCCGTATTCGCTTTAAAGCGAATCGAATCAAACGAATAAACGAATCCTAACAGAAATTATCACCCCATAACTGGCATTAGCTAGTAAAGAAGTAACATGGTTAAGAAGCTTGCTATCAGATGCCCCTTTATGGGAGAGACCGATACCAGTTGTATTGATCCATTGTGATAGTACTGCGACTATTGTAAAGATTGAGAACCATTATTATAATGGTATGAGATGACAAATACGTCGTAAACAGAGTACAGTCAGAGAATACCTCTCTACTAGAGCTGTAAGAGTGGATCATGTATGGACTGACGATAACTTAGCTGATCCTTTGACGAAAGGTTTAGCAAGAGAGAAGATATTCAATACTTCAAAAAGAATGAGACTACTGCAATTAAATAATTAAATTACTTGTGATGGTAACCCGACCTATAGACTGGAGATCCTAAGAAATAAGTTCAATGAGTAATAACAAGTCATAAAGTAATGAAAGTTGAATCATGTTAATAATCGACGAGTTTCATTCCGAGAGCATGATATTCTGAAGCGACTTAATGATGAGTTATTTAACTCTTAATATGTTCTATACTCTATATAGAGTGGAGTACCTAGCTACATGAGTACTCTTGATAGACACACTTATGTGAATGTAGAAAGGAGGCCACTTTTTATGAAATTTGGGGCAAAACGTTTTTAGAGCATTCGCTATACTGGAATATACATGCACAGCCGTAGTGCACAATCGTAGTGCAAAGACTTTTTGACTTCACTCTGAAAGGTTTGTGTGTGTAATGTTGTCAGAGATAGAGTTCAAAACTACGAGTTATTACAGTATAATCTGAATCGTAAACACTATGTAAAGGTTCAAGTCTATAGACACATTTATTATGCACGACCTTGTATTATATTGTTCGATGAATTATTTTATTAAAATTCAAGTGGGGGATTGTTGTAACATATGAATTTTAATGAGGAATGAATGAGGAGTTACAAGTTTGAATGTAAATAGTTGTTATAATTTTAAATAAGGAGTTATAAGTTTTGGAACCTCCTCCGATAATGGAAAGATACAGCACCAAATTATTGTTTATAAGATGTTATATTGTGAAGTGGCTTTGGGCCCCAAGGAGTACCCACTTTTGTGGAAGGGTGGTGAGGTAGTCTAATGATGGTTCGCCACACACGCGCGCGCTGCCGCCGCAATTCGTTAGTCGGTCGGTCGGTTCGGGTGTGGGTGTTATATATCTTTTTAAAGAAAATACTTTTATATTTTCTTAATAAAAAAAGAAGAATGAATTTTTTTTATTTTATTTAAATCATGAAATATTTTATTTAATTTTGTAAACGTGTTTTTAGTTTAATGCAGCGTTTAAAAAATTAAAGTACAAAACGTTTTATTCTTAAATACAAACGGTCACATTTTTTCCTATATAAAGGATGCTTCACATTTTGAAAATCATGAAAAAAAACTCAATTGACAGAGCCGAGAGCAATTTTAAGATAAATATCCCTCTACTATTTCTCTTTTGTTCTTTAATTTCCGAACAAATATTTTGGGTGTGAGTATACCAATCGATTTTGTTCCAAATCGATCGAGACATAATATTTTTATGGGCTTGTTTTATTCTGGGACGTCAGAGCGAATTACTGCAAGCACTAACGCATTTGGACAGAGTCACAAAACGTCTTAAAAAAAACGACATAATCCGCAACTCAATCCAACCTCTTGTTTTCTTCATGATGAATGGTAATATTATTCTAGATTTGGAAACTGATCTACAAAAGCAATACTCCTCCCATTAACTCGCATGGCCGCCACCTCTACCTCTTTCACAAAGCCACCTCTCAACTCAACTGGTGGGCTATTATTTTTTCATTTGGGTTTTTGGGAAAATAAAATAAACGAAGCTTTATTTTGTTTTAATTGTGTACTTGTGGTGTGAGAGGTAAAAATTATAAAAACTCAATTCACTTGTATAAAACTTAGGGATGAGAAACGAATGGGATATTTTTGAAAAAAATGGAAATTTGCTAGCAGGAGGGGAGGTCTTTGTAAAGTGGAAAGGTTGGGATCTTCATGGTAAATTTTCATTACGAACAAGCGTTGGCACCAAGGAATGGATGTGCAAGTCCTATAGGTGAAACTTTCTTGGTAAGTTATCTCAAAGTGGCTTCATGTTTGCTGAAAATAAGAAAGAATTGCAAACAGAGCTTGCAGAAAGGTAAGCATAAGCAGGAGAGCAGCAGCAAGAAAAGAGATGATTGCCCATGGAGTGTTGAAATAATTGCGTCTTAACTTGGTCTTCCATTTGTTACGACGCCGACTGCAATGCATATTCACTTGGTTGAATACCTCACAGTAATAGAACTGGTCACTCAGCACAACACCATCACCAAGCCTGTTTACTAAGTCTGTTATCACTTCATCATCTCCTAACCAGTTATCAATAATTCCACGGCGACGAAGCAATTCAACATCCTTTGAGGAGTGATGAGGGAGAGGAAGTCCGGAATTTGACATAATCTAACACGTGTTTCGGATTTTTGTTGTGGGAAAACTGCTCGTATGCAATGAGGTTCCGGAAAACAGCTTCCGTAGTATCACCAATTGCCAAATTTGGGATCTTCATTACACCATTTTCGAACTTTATATCAAACAAGCAACCGTCCTCAACCTTCTGGAACTTGATTCCAGCTTCTTGTATATCTGTGGCGCAACAAATAAACCTCCATTCACTATTTTCCGTAGCATTAATGTTGTATGGATCAAGTCCTGCAGGGGAAGGAAGCCAATTCTCGTGTATGAATCCGACTAGATGTTTGATTTCATCTATGGGATATACATCAGCTCTTGGATACCCTTTCCCTGGTGATATCCCATAGAAGAAATACAGAATCATGTAAAAGAAGCTGTAATTCATTTGATTATTGGGCATCTCAGTCATACTAAACAGCTCACAAAGACAAAAAATGGAAGCTGATTCTCAAGCAGAAACATATCTCGCGCTATAAAAGGCAACATCCAAACAAGTTTAAAAATAGGATCATTATCTTCTCTCAAACCTTGCACCAAATTCTTTCGAATAACCTCAACAATGAAGCAACCATCAAGAAGCATCATTTCCACAAACTCATCTTGATCCAAACTTATGGATCCACCATAACATTTTCGTGCCTTTTCTTCCAATGACCTCATGACCGTTACATAATGTGACAAACTTATGTCAGCTCTTCGTTGAAGAAGCTTTTGAAGATAGCTCGTTTTATGCTCTTCAATGGCCATCAAGTGATCTTTACCGCGATGGTAAGGACCAATTGCTAACATTTCTGGTTCATATGCCTTCTCATTTATCTTACGTAGTTGATCAGGCACTCTGAAAATGCTGAACTGATATGGTATTGGAGATAGATTACGAAGCTTTTCCTCAACGCGATCAAGTACTCGGTCAAATGGTTCACTAGCCATCAATTGCTCTTGGAAAATGCAGGTAACTCTCCTGATGCCAAGAAGTTAGTTACATCAGGATAGTCAAGTTACCATTTATAAAATCTTATATAGCAATGAACATGAATATAAATTGGAGAGCCAAGTGTATAACAAAGTCAAGAAATGATTGCAAATATGTAAAAATTGAAGAACAGAGGATCAGCCACAATTATTCAAGGAACCCAATTATTAAGACTCAAAATTATACAGAACAGAACCTGCTGATCTAGGATCTTGACTCTAATATGACTTGGTCTTAACAAGTTCGACATTAAACAAATGAAAATTCGATTTATGATTGATGATTCAGTGAACTTACTTGTTCAAAGACAATATTTGCTCAGCCGCGAGTTCTTGATTTTCTCTGCAGATTAATTCTACCTCCTCTTTGTTTTGATGAGATAGAACGTTGATTCATAATAATACAAGGAGACTTTGACACATTGCTTGGGTCTCCAAGATTTCATGAATGGGTTGACTTGACTTCATATTTTGTACAAGGCAAATAAAATACAGCTCTTTCGACTTTAATAGCTAAGAAATAGAATAATATGTTTAGATTGAAACGGCTATTGACATGGAATAAAATTTATATATTAGTTTCAAAAGAATTGCAAAAGATCATATCCCAGTCAACCTTTTATGCACAAACACAAGATGTGAATAAGGAGTATCTGTTGGGGTTTTGCGTGGCGGAAGTACGACGGCGGATTTTAATTTCAGACGAATTAATCGGTATAATATATTGTTAATTTATTCATATTTCGTCCACATCATTTATCGATGTCCAATATCAAGGTGTGATTACGTATTAGTAACTCGGGATAAAATTTCCGAAAATTTTTTCTGCGGTGACACGTGAATCGATTAACCGATTCGACAAACCAAGTGGAAACTGTCACTGCTATATAGACCCGGCCGGCGGTTCGGTTCCGGTTCGGAACCGAACCGAACCGGCCGGTTTCCGGTTCCACAAGTGTGGAACCGGAAAGTCGAACCGAACCGGAACCGAACGGTTCGGTTCCGTTCGGTTCGGTTCTTTTTTTTTTAATTAATTAAAATAAAAAAATGAGAGGAGTCAAATCATTAAATAAAAAAAATTTATTAATTAAAAAAAATGAGATTAAATTTATAAATAAAAAAAAAAATTTATTACATTGAAGAGCTTGAGCTTAAAATTTTAAAATTTAAGTTGCCTACGTATCCTCCAAGGGTGAGAGGAATCAAAGCTCACGTAGTTCCATTACAAGTTTAAGACATATCCCCTTTGTAAATTATAATTTTACATTTATCAATCATCATTATCAGTTGATCCTTCGGCTCCGGGTCCGCAGCTTCCGCTTGCACTTGTTGCAGAAGCATTGCCATTATCGAACAAATCTTCAAAATCATCGGGGGCATCTTCTTGTTGTCTCAGATCAGCTCGAGTCCAATCATCCACACAAGCTGTTGCTTCTAGAGTGCTTGGATGTAATGAAGATCGCCTAGCTTCCAATATATTACCTCCCAAGCTGAAGGCTTGCTCAACCGCAACGGTGGAAATAGGTGCTGCCAATATCTATTTAGCAATAATAGATAAAACATGATATATATTTTGATGCCGGTTTCACCATTCAAGGATTTTAAAATTTTTACTGCATAAACTTTCATTAGAAAACTCAAAATTTGTAGATAAATAATTATCTAATTCAGGGTTATTAGTTGTTGTCGTATCCCTAGATTTTTTATTTTGTTGTAATAACCAACGATCCCCTGCGCTAAGTCTTGGTTGAATTACCGGTTCGCTACTACTAGACTGACCTATTGTTCCTAAGTTATATCTTACAATATAATCATTAAATAAAATAATTAAATCACTTTTTAAATTCGTCATTATGCTCGTACTATCAATGTCATCTAATATTCCTAAATAACCATAGTAAGCTTGTAAACCACCATTCAAACCTTCTAATTTAAATCTAGGATCAAAAACAACAGCAATAAGATAAAGTAAAGAAATTTCTCTAAAATAATTCAACCATTTTACCTTCATAACAGTAATGGCTTCGAGCAAAACAATATCATTAGGGTTGTCACTGTCAACATGTTCATCGAGAGTGCCAACAATATTCAAACTTTCAAGAAGAAATAAATGTGCAGTGGGATAATAAACACCGCTAAAAACTAAAGTAGCATCATTAAAAACTCTTAAAATATCTAAAATTCTTTCACAAATATCCCATTGACTAGGATAAAGTGTGATATTTTGAACATGTTGAGAAAAAAAACTACATAATGCATCTTTGTATTGAAGTGCTTGACATAAAAGAAAATAAGTAGAATTCCAACGTGTTGGAACATCTCTAGAAAATTTAATCGGTTTAATACCATTTATTTTACAAAACTTGGTCCATTCCCTCCTAACTTGAGAATATGACCAAATACAGTTAAGTGCCGTTTTAATAGGATCAAGGAAAGGAGATAATAATTTTAGACCGTCTTGCACACATAAGTTTAGGACATGACATGTACAACGAATATGAAAAAATCGACCCCCTAAATTTGGTTGACATATTTCTTTTAAATCATTGATGGATGCAGTATTTGCAGATGCATTATCAAATCCAATTGTTAAAATTTTTTCTTCTAAACCATATTCATCAAAAATTACCTTCATCATTCTATAAATATTATGTGCAGTATGTTGGTCATCAAAAACTCTAAATGCAATGAGTCGTTTTTGCATGGTAAATGATGCATCAATCCAATGACAAGTCACACCCATGTATGAGTGTGTTTGCCAATGGTCACTCCAAATATCAGAACATATAGAAATACGACCTTTCATTTCTTTAAATATTTCATTTAAAATAATTTTACCATCTTTATATAATTTGAAAATATGACGTTTTGTTGTGTTTCGAGTCATTCTACATGCAGCAGGGTTTAAAGCATTATGCACGTAATTAGTAAAATGAAGTTTTTCACCAAAGCTTAAAGAAAGATGTGCCATACATGTTAATTTCACAAATTCTTCTCTATTTTTTGCATCAGAATATTTAAATAAATCTACACTACTCGTACCTCTACTAGATGATGCGTACCTGGCCATTTGAGTCTGCGTCGTATCAATGCCAAACTCAACCGGATGATGTTTCTCCATGTGCTTGATCATATTTCCGTATCCACCAGAAAATTTATAGATAACCCCACAATAGTTGCAAATTGCTCGTTGTGAACCATCGTCTAGGCGTTCCAAATTAAAATGAATTTTGAAAATATCGGAGGACCGAGCCTTAACTTCTCTTCTCCGTGATTGTGCACTGACACTGGGGCCGGTCTATTGGGTCGGCATATTTGACATTATGTTCTCGGATGAGCTTGCCATTTGAATAATTGCGATGCGAATGCCGAATGTGATAACAAATTAATTAACAACTAAAATAAGAGAATTGTATTGAAGTAAGATTGAGAATAAGAGATTTATAGAAAATGAGAGAGTTGAGAAATTGGTGTGATGAAATTATGAAAAATGAATCCTATTTATAGAATTTTAGAATTTTTTTGATACAAAAAATGCCCCTAAATATAACCGTTTTATTACCGTTATTAGGGGTACATTAGTAATTTTTATTTTATATAATAAAAAAATTTTTATAATTTTATTTTTATTTTTATTTTTTGGCAGGGAGCCGTTTGGCAGGGAGCCAAACGACTCCCTGCATCCCCCAACGGCAGTAGCCGTTGGGGGAATAACTAATAAGGCCCCCAACGGCTACTAGCCGTTGGGGGCCTTAGGGTTCCTGTTGGAACCCTACGGTTCCAACAGGAACCCGACGGTTCCAACCGGAACCGTTCGGTTCCGGTTGGAACCGTCCGAACCGGTGGAACCGTATGGTTCCACCGGTTCGGACCGGTTCGAGTTGGGGTGGAACCCCAACCGAACCGGTCCCATTCCGGTTCGGTTCCGGAACCGGAACCGGAACCGTGGCCGGGTCTACTGCTATAGTGATCCTGTCACCGCAGCAATGGCTGATCAGGCCAATAGTTTCATAAATTTACAGTTTTGCCACTAAATCACATTTTATAGGTTTTGTGGAAAAAAATTATTAAAATGCTTCATAAAGCATCCGAAATGATGTCAAAAATTTCATGAATTTTTCCTACATATTATAATATGCCCAATCTCATCCATAATATGTTAATTTCACACAATCGATACTTATGAATTAATTTTAAATTAATCACATTAATGTCTAATTAATTCAAAATTCATGCAATTCATTAATCTAAAAATACACTAAGGAGAGTCATAACCACAAAGTCACTCTTGGACAATTCAAGGTCACCATGGAGCGGCATTAGCAACACCATAATTGTAACATCCTGCCAGAGGTAAGACGTTACCGACAAGACATAGAAATAACCCATTTCCCTGAGCTTCAGACCCAACAGAAAACGAACATGACACATATTAAAATTTGACAACCTGGAAAACACTTAGCACACAAAAGAGACTCATTCCAACCAACACATACCAATTTTCATTCTTAATACATAAGGGCTATGTGCCCACAATTACACATACAACTTAAAATTTTCATTTACACAACATAACACGTTCCTTTTGCGGTACAATACATAATTAAAAGATACAAACTACTATCACATATATTTTCCCACGACACTAGAGGGGATGACTGTAACTTGAGTGATCTATTGCCGTGAGCTTACACGTCCATGACTTGATGGCGACCAATCTGGTTGCCAACCTACAAAACTAACAAACCGATGTGGCGTGAGTTATAAAACTTAGTAAGTAACTACACAAATCAGGAAAACAAGGTTAAATTTCAGGTATAGTATGAAAACACACACGCACACAAACACACACACATACATACATACATACATACATACATACATACATACATACATACATACATACATACATACATATATACATATATGTGAAGATGTTTTATAGCGGAAATCCGGTAACGCAGCGGAATAGTAGAAAATCAAAATTTTCCGATTTCAAAACTTTTTCTTGGATTAATTAAATAAACTTATTTATTTTAATCCGAAATTGTTCAAAATTTTTTTGAATGATTCTAAATCATTTCTAATATGAATTTAATATGTCAAACACATTAAAATTCAAATTGGAACAAATCAAACCCAAAATCTTAGTCTTGGCCGAGAGCCTCCAAAGAGGGGGGGGGGGGGGGGGGGTAATGTGCATTTTGCACTTTCCATGTTCAAAACACATCAAGATGAAATCCAATCAACATAAGATTTTATATGTATCTCATACACATCAAAATACATAACATAAATGAAAAGCCCCAAATTTGGAAGTGGTCTTAAACCTTAATTTTTCAATTTCTTCAAATTGGACAAATTAGACCAAATTGGTTAAATCCAATACTTCAATCATGTTTCTTCCATTCAAATCAAGTCTCAACACAACGAAATAACTATAGATAAAATCTAGGTCATTTAAGAGTGGGTCAACAACTCTAAATTAGCAACAAGTTTCTTAAACTATCAAAAGAATGCTAGTTAACAACTTATAAGCATTCTATCAATTTTATACATGCTCAACCTCATTATCAAACTTTCATCCATCAAAAATCCAAAGAACAAAGAATAGAAAAACATGAGAATATCACAAGATGTAGCCTAGAACATAAGGAACCTTTTCCTTTCTAATAGTAGGTTGAAGAAACTTACTAAAAACTAAGATTTCTTTGATTTTTCTCTTTGTCTTTCTTCTTCTTCCTCAAGCTTCTTTTGATTTTCTTTTAATGGAGTTTGTAATGATATTTTGGTTAATAAAAAATATCCAACCCTTGGCTATTTTTATATATGGCCGAATTTAACAAAGAAAATAAATAAAAGATATTTGTTTAATTTGTTTAATAAATGCCAACTTGTCAACTTGCAAAAGGAAACCATTAACACTTTAATGAATTATTTAAAGTCAACAAAGGCATCTATTAGTCATCTCAACATTTATCATAACTTTAAAATATCTATACTTTAATTAATTTAATCATTAACAATTAAATAAATAAATAATTAATTAATTAAATACAAATATATTAATATATGTATTATATTTACATTAAATATCAAATACATATATAAATATGATATTAGTCAAATATCTCAATTGACAATTAATTAATGTGTATTTGAATTAATCTAACATTAAATACAAATACACAAAAATTAAGGAAATGACTATCGGGTCCCTACACATGTATTTTGCGTTTAACATTTAAACGACTTTATAAATAATCAACATTATTTATAAATGTTTCCCTAGTGCTCTACGAGTATATTTCATTAGTGAGGCTCTTTAGATTCAGGCATATCCGTCACGAAATCCAATTTCGTGTCCATAATTTATCCACCCGTAAATTATGACGATCACGGATAAACTCGCTGAATCATACAGGTCGAGGTCATGGAAAATGTATAATTCCCCCGTCACAGGTATCCGGATAAATCCCAGAGATATATATGTAAACGTCAAATCTTTATAGGGATTATCCAGTCGACTATTCTATTAGCAATCTCAAAAAGAACATTTAGAACTAACTTCTAAATTGTACCACGGGCCCATGATTTTTTATCTGATTGCTAATCATATAGACTATATATGTTCTGATACACAGAACTGACAGATCCTATCTCGATACACACAAGACACCCTGAGGATCTATCCACACCCAACGAACAGACAGAGGTCTGATCTAAATAGATCGGTGACGTGACTGCCATCTAAGTGTGGAAGATGTCTCATACGCCCACAGTGGTATCTCAAGTCGAAGAATCACAAGTGCTACTCAACCCGATAAGATTCTTATTGACGTTGGTGTACCATCCATTAAGAATCTTCGGTAAGTGACCGGCGTAAACACACACGTATAACGCAAGCGTACGTATCGTTCAAGTAGTATAAAAATATCGATCACACGAGGACTTAATTCATACTGTTGTTATTAATTGTTGAATCTATTTATTTACAAATATTTAATTAAATGGAGAAAAGAATGATTGTTTGATTGGTTGGTTGAATGTGGTTTTCCTTAATTAAAATAAAATAAAATAAACAAAAGAAAATACTAAGGAAAATAACAAAAGACTCAAAGATCTAGGATTGTGAATCTTTCTAATATCTTTTAAAAGATGAAGTGATTATTTTATGTTTGTGTATGGTTTACTAACATGGAACACGAAATTATGCGAAAGCCTCTGTCGATGGTCAGACGCAAATACCCAGTTTAACCCAATTGAACCATATGTCTATGTCAACCAAATTATCTGGATTCATTAAGTTTAAGTTCCAATTATGGCTACCCCCGCCCGATAGGTATATGTCTATCCTGTAAGGAAATCTATTAAAGGGTTATCTATCCTCAAGAAAGATCGTGGGCTATTAAGTTTAAGGCTGAAACCTAAAATTCCTTTGTCAAGTTTATTTTAGATTTACCAGATCAATCTTATTGGTGGCCAATTAACAATATGCATTAAGCTTAAGACTTACTAAGCAAACCTTTAAATTACCCAAACTATAAAATAACCCCTTATAAACCGGTGATATTAGAAATCATCACAACCCCAGATAACTAACACATAACTAGGGCTAGTAAAAACTTAAAAGTAAAAGACATAAAGTAAAAATGCTGAAAAGTAAAAGACATAAAGTAAAAACTGAAAAATAAAATAAAATGCTAAGGTAAAAGGATCAACTTTTACTATTTACTATTTAGATATCTCCCTTAATATAATATATTAACTTGTGATTATTTTGCCAACCAGCCATATAGGCGGTAACCTGATTAAGTCAAATTAAGTCCAACCAGCCATAAAGGCGGAACCAAAATAAACCTGCCATATAGGCGGTAAGAAAATTTAATTACCAACCGACCAATCTGGCGGTATCCTTGATTAGTCAGGTTTAACCAGATTAAAATGATTTACCAACCGACCAATATGGCGGTATCTTTTTTAAGTCAATATTTTAAATAGTGAATATATTATTTTTAAGGGAGATTAATCTAAATAGTAACAGTAAAAGAATTACCTTTCACCATAGCTGGGGAAGTTACCTCCTCATGATGAATAGTAAAAACTGTAAAAAGTAAAGAAAGTAAATTACTGTTATTACAGAACGTAATTAAAATTAATTACAAAACTAAAAACTAGAAGAAACTAGATAGAAAACTCCCTATTTACATCAGAGAATTCAGAGAGAATATTACATTTGAAACTGAAACATCGAGCTGAATTTATAGGCCTCGATAGGCTCTGGGCGTCGCGACGCCAACTTATTTTGGTCATGGCATGCTGAGGTGATGAAACGTGGCGATTCTGGATAAGGTGATAAGGTGACACGTGGCAAGGTGGTTGGAGCTCAATTATTGGACACGTGGCGGCTTCTGATTGGCTGATTCAGATTCTTATCCACCACGTGTCAGATACAGATAAGTGAGTCAATGATTGATGCTGAAGTGGCGCTGACGTGGCGACACGTGGTAAAGTGACTGTCGACACCATAAAATTGCGACATGTGGCACGCTGTGATTGGTTGCTGATGACGTGGCAGTTTGACTCGGTCAACTGATGATGTGGACAATGACGTGGCTGACAGGTGGAGTGACACGTGGCGATGGTGACTTTCGGCACCGTAGGATGATGACACGTGGCACGGCGTATGTTAGCAGATCGACTGTGATGGTGACACGTGGCACGGCGCACGTTAGCAAAGTCAAACTTTTCTCAGATTCTGACACGTGGACTAGGCGCATGTTAGAACTTTTCGGCGCACGTTAGGCGTCACGACGCCATAGGCTTGCGCTTCGCGACGCGGTAAATTACCAAAATACCATTTTTGTCCAATTTTCACTGTTTTGGTCCAAATCACCTCCAGAATGTCCTGAAACTTTATTTATCTATAAAATAACACAAAACACATCAAAATATTCACAAAACTCAAGAAACTATACAAAATATTAAGTTAAATGAGTGGGAAATAGTGATAGATTTACCACTCATCAGTAGGGGTGAACACAATTTCGGGTCAAACCGCGAACCGCATCAAACCGCACCGCACCGAACCGAACCGCGCGGTTTGAAAAAATATTAAAAATTATTTTGAACCACACCGAATCGAACCATAAATTTCAGGTCGGTGTGCGGTTTTGACCCATGTCAAACCGCGAACCGCCCAAACCGCATATTTTGACTCGAACCGCGACCCGAACCGCCTAAACCGCCGACTCTCGTACAAATTAAATATTATTTTATATTTTTCTTCTTCTTTAACTATGAAAATTAAGATATTTAATGATCATATAACAATATGTAATGAATAAATGAAATTATGTAATTTTTTCTTCAATTATAATGTGAAAACACACAAAATTTTCTTAAAATATTTATAATCCAAACCGCCGACCCGAACCGCCCAAACCGCTAAACCGCCAAACCGAACCGCTGCGGTTTTCCTTATCAAATTTTCGGTTTCGTTTTCTAATTTCCCAAACCACCAACCCGCGCGGTTTGAAGTAAAAAATGAAAAAACCGCCCCGAACCGCACCGCGAACACCCTACTCATCAGTGAGTCGTTCAGTGTTTATCCGCTATAAACACCTACACGTCTATACTAGTCTCCAAGACTTATGGTTCATTGAGAAACCATTGGAATCATATATTCCAGTATACGACATGTACCGATCTCAACGGGTTTACTATACTGACCAAGTAGTGTAAATCTTAACCATGAACTGTCTGGGCAATGTAGTCAGGACAGTTCATTTTCCAGTGTCCGACCTTGCTGCAGTGATGGCACTTGTCTTCAGAAGCCCTCTTGGGCGGAGGTCTGATCTAAATAGATCGGTGACGTGACTGCCATCTAAGTGTGGAAGATGTCTTATGTGCCCACAGTGGTATCTCAAGTCGAAGAATCACAAGTGCTACTCAACCCGATAAGATTCTTATTGACATTGGTGTACCATCCATTAAGAATCTTAGGTGAGTCGTTCAGTGTTTATCCGATATAAACACCTACACGTCTATACTAGTCTCCAAGACTTATGGTTCATTGAGAAACCATTGGAATCATATATTCCAGTATATGACATGTACCGGTCTCAACGAGTTTACTATACTGACCAAGTAGTGTAAACCTTGACCAGGAACTGTCTGAGAATGACAACGTCATGATACAACTCAATGTCAGTTGCAACGCTTTTGCAACAGCACCATGACTAGTCATTTTAAGGTCATTACGTCTTTACCATATTAAAAGATACATTATATTATAGAAACTGCATATATTATTCAAAATAATAACGTTTTACAGAAGTATTCATGAAGAAATACAACCGGGAATTGGCGCTCTGAGCACCAACCCCAACGATATGTACACAGTTGTTTGTTAGAAAACCTTTAACCACAAATTGTTCTTTACCCATCTTAAACATAATGTCTTTCAAAACACGTGCTTATTTCAATTCCAGAAATCGAGTTCATAAGACTTCATTGTTACAAAAACCAAAACTTTAATATCTCAAAATATTTGAAATATCATCAAATCCGATAGTTTTAAGTATTTTCTTTGAAGACAAATCAAGCACTAAATCTTTTTTATGAAATACTTTTCTAACCTTTGACATCCAAATTACACATACATACTCGGAAACGTATTTGATGCGAATCAGAAAACTTATACTCAAACTTCTTCAAACGCTAAAACCTCGAGTTACATATACATACATACACACATACATATTCATAAAACATAGCTTATACAGATTTCCAAATCTTCTTTCTAGCAAACATACCATAATGTTCAAGCAAATGGATCACACATACACATTTCCCACAAAGTCAATCTCATCCATACAACAGGAACATAAAGCATAACACAATCTCTATTCAAACAATTTCATCCACAAACAAAAATAGAAACTCTGAATACGAATTTCTTATAAACAAATGTACATATTAACATAAACGGGGTACATATTGTAAATTATTTACAAGATGTCATATCCATTACCCTTTACAAACGTAAGCTTCACATAAACATCACATACATCATCCAAACGAAGAACATGAAACAATCACTTCAAATCGATTCGAAAATATATCATAAAAAACTCTTGTATTGTAAAAAAAATCAAATTTGAAAACCATTATCATCGTAATACATATCAAGCGCCCATAACCAACTTAGCTGGATGAAATATAATAAACATCCTGTACCAATTCATCCGGACAAAATATAACAAGCATCCAATATCAACTCATCTGGATGAAATATAACAAGCATCCGGTACCAACTTAACTGGATAAAATATAACAAGCTTCCAGTACCAACTTAACTGTACGAAATATAACAAGCGTCCAGTACCAACTCAATTGTACGAAATATAACAAGCATCAAGTACCAACTCAATTGAACAAAATATAACAAGCATCAAGTAAGAAACTCAACATGACGAAATATAACAAGCACTAATACCAACTCAACTGGACCAAATATAACAAGCATCCAAAACCAACTCAACTAGACGAAATATAACAAGCATATAGTACCAACTCAATTGGACGAGACATAAAACGCATCCAGTACCAACTCAGTTGGACTAAATATAAGAAGCGCTCAATATCCGAATCACGTGCATAGATCAGACAATGAACGAAATAAGATCATGTCAATAGAGGGTAGCAGATCGATCCACTGCAGCTAAATAAAACCTTATACAAGCACCACTGACCGACATAATCACACGCGTATAACGCAAGCACACGTATCGTTCAAGTAGTATAAAAAGTATCGATCCCACGAGGACTTAATACCTAATCTATTAATTTTATGAGGTCAAATGATTACTACTATCTAACAAATTGATTGGTTGATTTGAAATGGTGATGATTCTAAATTTAAAAACAAGTAAATAAAATTGCACGAAAGTAGGTTTAAGAAAATTCAATATTAAGAAACTATCTAGGGTTGTGATTTATTCCAATATCATTTTAAAGATGAAGTGGTTATTTCATTTTTGTGTAATATATCAGTTTACTAACCTGTAACACGAAATTATGCGAAAGCCTATGTCGATAGTCAGACGTAAATACCCAGTTTAACCCAATTGAACCATATGTCTATGTCAACCAAATTACCTGGATTCATTAAGATTAAGTTCCAATTATGGCTGCCCCCGCCCGACATGTATATGTCTATCATGTAAGGAAATCTATTAAAGGGTTATATATCCTCAAGGAATATCGTGGACTATTAAGTCTAAGGCTGAAACCTAAAATTTCTTTGTCAAGTTTATTTTAGATTTACCATATCAATCTTATTAGTGGACAATTAATAAGACGCATTAAGCTTAAGACTTAATAAGTAAACCTTTAAATTACCCAAACTATAAAATAACCCCTTATAAACTGGTGATATTAGAATTCATCACAACCCTAGATAACTAACTTAGTTACGACACATAACTAGGGCTAGTAAAAACTTAAAAGTAAAAGACATAAAATAAAATATTGAAAAATAAATAAAGAAAATTACAATAAAAGAAGATGCTAGGGCTAGAGGATATACTTTTATCACTATTATTTTAGATATCTCCCTTAATATAATATATTAACTTGTGTGATATTACCAACCAGCCATATATGCGGTAACCTGATTAAGTCAAATTAAGTCCATAAACTAGCCATATAGGCGGAAATTACTAACCGACCAACCAGACGGTATCCATGCTTAGTAAGATTAAAACCAGTTTATAAATGATAACCAACCGGTCAATATAACGGTATCCTCATTAAGTCAAATTTTAAATAGTGAATATATTATAATTATGGAGATTAATCTAAAGAGCAGTAATAAAAGTTTTACCTTTCACCCTAGCAGTGGGAAGTTACCTCCTCATGTTAAATAGTAAAAACAGAAAAAATAAAGAAATTAAATTATTATTATTACAGAACGTAAATAAAATTAATTACAAAACTGAAATTTAAAGTAAACTAGATATAAAACTTCCTATTTACATCAGAGAATTTAGAGAGGAATGTGTATCTGAAACTGAAATCTCGAACTCAATTTATAGACCCCGGCAGGCCTCGCGCGTCGCGACGCGCGACGTGTCAGCTTCTGGTTGGTCTGCTGAGATTCTTATCCGATGACGTGGCACTGTTCATGATAAGGTTAATAATTACGATGACGTGGCGATGACGTGGCGACACGTGGCAAAAGTGATTGTCGGCACCGTAGGATTGCAACACGTGACACTTCATGATTGGCTGATGATGATGTGGTGGTGATGTGGCACGTTGACTCGGTCAACTGCTGATGTGGATGATGACGTGGCTGACACGCGGGATGACACGTGGCAACACGTGGCGATAACGATTATCGACACCATAGAATGATGACACGTGGCATGTCCCACGTTAGCGGATTGGCTGTGATGTTGAAACGTGGCACACGCACGTTAGCAAGTCAAACTTTTCAGATTCTGACACGTGTCCCCCGGCGCATGTTAGCATGGTGCGGCGCACATTAGGCGTCGCGACGCGCGAAATGACCATTTTGCCATTTTCACTGTTTTAGCCCAAAATCACCTCCAGAATGTCCTGAAACTTTATTTATCTACAAAATAACACAATACACATCAAAATATTCATAAAACTCAAGAAACTATACAAAATATTAGGTTAAATGAGTGAGAAATAGTGATACATTTACCACTCATCAACCACGCCAATTCAAAAACCATAAAATAATAAAAACATAGTACAAGTATCTTAGCGGAAACATATCATATCATAGCATAACAAAATCAATCATATCCATTTCAAAACAAAATTCCTTTACAATAATCTTTTTCAAAACACTAAGTATGTCTTAGTCAAAGACAATTCCTTCGAAAACGTAAATGGAATTGGAATTCATACCTTTCAAAAAAATTCTCTTGAAATCAAACTTTTCAAAACACTTACCAAGCGTCTACGGTCCGAGTCAGACGTTTTGATCTAACAGTGTACGAATAGGACCATGTCGACACAGTAACGAGTCGAACCATTTTCTAATGGTTGAGCCCCTAAGAAACGCTCTGACGGAAGCATAATAATAAGTCTAAAAACATGTAAGCTTGAATCAAGCATCGTGACGGAAAGATATTGTTGATCAAGCGCCTCAGCGGAAACATAATGATACATCGTAAAACATCAAAAATATTTAACATGGAAACATAAAATGATCATGTATGTTCATTAATAATAAATCTCGTAAAAACGAAAGTCAAATCAAATAAGGAAAATCCTTTCCCAAAATACTTCTTCCGAAAATGAATAAACAAGAGCACCCACGCTCGGTTCAAAACTTTTTCGTCTGTTTATAAAACTTTTCAAACGGGCATGTGAATCACTTATTTCAAAGGCAACAAATCAAGCGCATCCACACACATATCAAACTCATCATATAACACTCATCACACTTATTGTCCATTAGCAAGAATCTAATAACGTAGACTTGCAAACATAACTGAAAACGCAACTGAAATATGTAAACCGGAACATCTCATGAGGGAACCCATATAGACTGTCACTTGTACTGGCATTTACATACGAACTCGTACAAGATCCATTACATATTTTTTAATAGGTATGGGATAAACGCCGTCCGAACAAAATCCTAACCAGTATTTCTAAATGAAACTTGTAAACAGATTGCATGGTTTGGAGACTCACAAGTCATATATATCACTTAATGCATTTCAGATCCATCAAATACTAGCACATGACGCATACATGAAGAAACACTATTATCAAAGTACACTATAATAACATAATTCTAACTTCCTATTTATTTCTTTACACTCGTAACATTAGGTATTGCGTAAATTTTTACCAAACCACCCAAACCCGTGGTGGTTTGGATCTAACCTATTCCGTGTTTGTTTCATGTTAGAGAACACTTATCTAAATACTATTATTTTTCCCAACTCCTGGATCTCTTAACACTTCAAAATCCCCAAAACATGGGTTTCATTCCATCACACATACGATGAGTATCAACTCATTTCATGCATATTTCATGATGATACTTACTTAACTAAGCCTATTTAACTTGCTAATAATTTATATCATGCAAAATAAACCTAGGTCAAAGAATGAGTGTGGACAACAGAACTTGACGACGCTGTTTCTAGGCTCGCGGCCTAGTTGGGAAGTACGAAATAACATGGAGTCGCCACCCGGTGTGAACCGGGACAAAGATTTAAGGCCGCACTCACCCCTCGCAAGGGAAGACCTCAAACCATTGGGTTCGGAATGGTCCCTTACTTATGCAACTTGTAATGTAAAGAT
This sequence comes from Zanthoxylum bungeanum, assembly GCA_019454045.1. Taxonomy (NCBI): domain Eukaryota; kingdom Viridiplantae; phylum Streptophyta; class Magnoliopsida; order Sapindales; family Rutaceae; genus Zanthoxylum; species Zanthoxylum bungeanum. The sequence continues at coordinate 56,480 of SKCR01004916.1, read as the reverse complement.
TTATGCAATAATCCAACCAAGCCAATGACATATATTTCCAAGTGCAACACAATCCTAGATTCATATGCTTAAAAGTATAGTTTACATCTAACATACATGAAACCAAATCTTATTGCCAAATTAACATGCTCAAAAATAGGCCTTTGCAACAACAAGCACATAACGTCATAAGAATTCAATCATTCATGTAAATATAAACACAAACAGTCATGGTAACATTTGCATGTAATGTAAAGGAAATCAAAATGACGACAAATAACATTGTAGGCACAGACAACTAGAGAGGTAATACAAATGCATAGCGTACAAAGGGGTAACCATATGCTAAGATGGACATGTCGTAATGTGATGCAAGAGGATTTGTTTACCGTGTGCGTTCGTGTAGCGTTCGTAGACGCGTTCGAACGGTAAACAGAAGGTTCTCGTTCGAGTAGCGTTCGTAAACGCGTTCGAACAGAAATGAGACAGAATGCTCACGTTCGTGTGGCGTTTGTTAACGCGTTCGAACGGAAATGAAATAGAATACTCACGTTCGTGTGGCGTTTGTTAACGCGTTCGAACGAAAATGAGACCTGATGCATGATAAGGCAAAATGCATGCGCGTTCGAGTTGCGTTCGTAAACGCGTTCGAACGGGAACAGACCTGATGCATGAAATGGGACGCAATACATAAACAACAAAATAAAGGGGCGCGGCGAAGTACTGCCGTAAAGGTGGCCTTTTGGGGCTCTTGATCTCTCAAAGAGAGGACCTTTAGACCAACATACTAAGCCCATGCACGTCACATCAAATCATGCATACAAACATAAAGACAATCATATCAAACTAAGTATGCCCGATTGAACACATCTTACATCCAACCGAACACACATCAACCGGCGCGGCTAAGCATCGTGGTAAAGGGCTTTAACCCCTTCCCATAAGGGATCTTTCATTCCACTTACTAAGCCCATGCGCTCGATTGAATCATGCATACAAAAAGTTAAAAGCAATAATATTAAACGTAATGTGTCCGATTGAACGTATCTCGCATTCAACCGAACACATCAATCGGTGCGGCAAAGCATCGTGGTGAAGGATTTTAACCCTTCCGATTAGGGGACCTTTCATCGCACTTACTGAGCCCATGCACTCGATTATATCATACACAAATAAGCGACATACATAATTTAAGTAACAAGAAATAGATAAACCAAAGCAACACAAAATAAGAAAAGGTGCCGTTTACTCAAGTGGTACATGGAGTTGTATCCCAAGTATAGACCGCACTACCGTCCATTCGGATTCGGCTACGGAATTTACGTCTGGGTTTCCATTCTATATACCACAAGAGACGACACTCTTCCATTTCATTCAAGCCACAGCATGCATCCATAAACGACTATCATACGAGTAGAATTCAATAATAAAAGAAACGAATATAAACTAATGAAAAAATGCCCTCAGGTCTAACCTTTTAAATCACCTCTCGGATGTACGGTACACGATCGTCGGAAGGGTGGATGCTCCGCAACTCTTCCGGTTCACTGGTTCAATGTTCTCGTTCGTTGTCTTACTGTTTTGAGTTGTCGTTCTCCATCTTTTGCTGCTGCTTTTGACTCCGATTCGCTGCCGTTGCTACTGTTTTGCTGCTGTATTTTAGTTACTGTTTTTGGGATGTTTTGGTTACTATTTTTTTGGTAATTTAGGGGACTGTTTTGGTGTGTGTTTAGGGCTGCTGTTTGGGACTGATTTCAGGGGCATTTTTGGGGCTGCTGTGTGTTGTTCTTGTTAGTTTGGTGAGGGAAGGGTTGTTGTGCGTGTTGTGTGTTTGTTCCATGGTATGGCTGCTGTATTGGGCGTTATTGGGCTGCTGTAATTCGGTAATGATGGAGTGGAGAGCTAGGGGAGGCTTTTCTTGTATGAATGAGCTAGGAGAGGCTTTTCTTGGTTAGGGGTTGTTTATATAGAGAATGGCTAGGGCTACCCCTTGTTTCACAAGGAAGGGATTTGGCATTAAATGGAGGATTTGATTTGGTGTTGGACAAGGAAAGCAAGGGATTTGATTTGATTTAGATTAGGAAGGTTGAATATTTAGTTTGTGTTAATTAGGCATTCAATATTTTAAGTTAGGAATAATACATATTTGATTGGGAATATAATTGGTTGATTGATTTTAATTAGGCATATCTTATTTTAATTTTAGTATATGAATTATTTAAATTAGGCATGATTTTAGTTTAAGTTTGGTAAATGTTTTATTTAATTATTTAATTAATTTAATTATTATCTTATTTAGTTAATGTTTTGATTAATATTTATTTATTTAATTTGGGATGTGTTTTATGGGCTTTGGGGGGCTAATTGGGCTGGGGTGCGAGGCTAACAGCAAAACCAGAATCACCGACACCGTTCGAACGTTTCCTCGAACGCGGCATGAACGTCCGCAATCTGCCTGACGTTCGAACGAAGTAACGAACGCAGCACCAACGAAGACAGTGAACTTGTTTATTCTGAATTCCCCCTTCCGATGTCCGTTTTCCGTGACCTCCGTGACTTAAAAGGTAGTGTCTCCAAAATAAGACTCATCATAGAGACTTATGTGTAAAAATGCAGTGCCTACAGTCGCCCCCACTATGATGGGACTTGTGTAATGTGCAACAGTGACAATCCTATCAAAGTTATGCAATGCATTTTCACTTACCTGGCTCGCCAGCTGCCACTTGACTTACCATGTGTTGAGTTGAGTTGATTTGGATGGTGAGGTGCTGCGACCCCTGGTTCATTCCCGAACCGTGCTGTGATGTGGTCCATTCCCGAACCGTTGCTGTGAGGTGGTCCATTCCCGAACCGTTACTGTAAGGTGGTCCATTCCCGAACTGTTACTGTAAGGTGGTCCATTCCCGAACCGTGCTTCCATTCTTGGAGTGCCATTCTCGGCCTGTTCATTCCTGAACTGTATTTCCATTCCTGGAGTGCCAGTCCCGGCTTGTTCATTCTTGAACTCTGCTCCATTCTTGGATTGCCGTTCCCGGCTTGTTCATTCTCGAATTGTGTTGAGATGAGGCTTTATTCCTCCTGAGGTTTATTCCCGAACTGTTGAGATGAGGCTTTATTCCTCCGAGCTTTGTTCCGAACTGTGTTGAGATGAGGCTTTATTCCTCCCGAGCTTTATTCCCGAACTGTTGAGATGAGGCTTTATTCCTCCGAGCTTTGTTCCCGAACTGTGTTGAGATGAGGCTTTATTCCTCCCGAGCTTTATTCCCGAACTGTTGATGAGATGAGGCTTTATTCCTCCGAGCTTTGTTCCCGAATTGTGTTGAGATGAGGCTTTATTCCTCCCGAGCTTTATTCCCGAACTGTTGAGATGAGGCTTTATTCCTCCGAGCTTTGTTCCCGAACTGTGTTGAGATGGGGCTTTATTCCTCCGAGCTTTATTCCCGAACTGTTGAGATGAGGCTTTATTCCTCCGAGCTTTGTTCCCAAACTGTGTTGAGATGAGGTTTTATTCCTCCCGAGCTTTATTCCCGAACTGTACCGACATGAGGCTTTCTTCCCCTTGAGCTTTGTTCTCAAACTATATTGATATGAGGCTTTCTTCCCCTTGAACTTTGTTCTCAAACTATACTGACATGAGGCTTTATTCCTCCCGAGCTTTATTCCCGAACTATACTGACATGAGGCTTTCTTCCCCTTGAGCTTTGTTCTCTGATCTGAGCTGACTGTGTGGCTTTGTTCATGAACTGTATTGAATGTGGGCTTTATTCCCTAGGCCTTATTCCTAAAATTGAAACTGATGTGGGCCTCGGCCCTTGGACTCATCCCCAAAAGTGATACTGATGTGCGGGCCTCGACCCTGGGACTTATCCCAAAACTGCTGCTGATGTGGGCATCGACCCTGGGACTCATCCCTAAACTGATACTGATATGGGCCTCGGCCCTGAGACTCATCCCCAAAATTGATACTGATATATGGGCCTCGACTCTGGGACTCATCCTAAAATTGCTGCTGATGATGTGGTCCTCGACCCTGGGGATCCTAAAACTGCTGCTGATGTGGGCCTCGGCCCTGGGACTCATCCCCAAAATTGATACTGATATGCGGGCCTCGACTCTGGGACTCATCCTAAAATTGCTGCTGATGTGGTCCTCGACCCTGGGACGCATCCTAAAACTGCTGCTGATGTGGGACTTGACCCTGGGACTCATCCTCAAAATTGATACTGATATGCGGGCCTCGACTCTGGGACTCATCCTAAAATTGCTGCTGATGTGGTCCTCGACCCTGGGACGCATTCCAAAACTGCTGCTGATGTGGGCCTCAGCCCTGAGACTCATCCCCAAAATTGATACTGATATGCGGGCCTCAACCCTGGGATTCGTCCCCAAACCGCTGATGTTATATTGATGCTTCTGACTGGCTTTCATTTGCCGCTTTCTCTCTTTCTTCTTCAAAACCTGTGAACACAAAACAAACACAAAACACAAAAAGGAATGCAAAATATGTTACGTGTATGCATGCATGCGTGAATGAGTTTCTCATCCCGTTGGGTTAGGTCTTCCGTCAATTCCATTGATGACCATTCTTCTCTTAGGGAAAGTACCATTTCCATCTGTCTACACTGATTTGTTCCAGGAACCCGTTTCTTTCCAAGTCTAACAGTCCCATTGTCTCCATTTCCCAATTCCTGAATGGCTAACTTATCTTTTCTGCTTGCTTCTTTTGAGGATTCCCTACGTTCTGAGCATCACATTACCAAGATTGAACACACTCATGTTGCAAGTTTGAAAGTAATAGTCTTAGGCAGATAAATGAAATGATCGCCTTTATTATTGTTGAGGAAACGTTCGAACAGGTAAACAAAATCAATGTCTTTATTAAAAGTGCAAGATAAACTAAGGAGGAACAACAATGCCTTCTTCTTCAGCCCATGGTTCTTCACCATTGTTATCCCTTATCCCCATATGAGAAGCTTGGTGGTTGAGGGTTCAGAGGACAAAGGTTTCAAGAAAGCAAAAGGTTATCATGGTGGTGGGGCGGAGTGGTAATTTGGTAGGGGGTTTATGTGTGTATTGGGTTGTTCTTTCTCTGGGTCGGGTATTGTATGGGCATCGATGAGGTTTTGGATTTCATGTCTAAGGCGGGCGCAGTTGTCGGTGTCATGGCTTTTTCTTGGTGGAAGTGACAGTATAAGTTTAAGTTCATGTGAGGTGGCACATGATTTGGAATGGGCCTAGGTTCCAAAGGTTTTAAGAGTCATTGCGCCTTCAGCTTTTCGAATACCTTTGAAAGAGGCTTACCAATGTTAGAAAATCGTCTGTTCTTAATGGCAGTGACCTCAGCAGTAGCAGGCATAGTCCTTGAATGTCCCCCAATATTCCTTCTGTTCTGTCCATAAAACTTTATGTTCTCGGCTTCCTCCTCCTCAATATCCATAACTGTCTCCCTCAGCTGTCGAAAATCAGTAATCATCGAAGTCATTCTCCTCAGTTTGCCATAAATAGAGGGCTTGGTGCCCTTGATGATCATTTTGATCTGGTCATTTTCTGAGGGCCGGGTCTGCATCTTCAGAAGCTGGCTCCTCCAGCGGTCCACATATTCCTTGAAATTTTCCTCCGGCTTCTGCTTGATATTTTCTAAGTCACGGAGTGACAAGTCAATCTCCAGGTCCGTGACATATTGCTTTAAGAAAGCATCAGCTAGCTCCCTCCAATCTTCCTTAACCTTCTTCTCAAGGCTATGATACCAAACCACAGGTGCCCTCTCAAGTGACATCCCAAACATCTTTTGGACTTGGCGCTGTGATAGGCCCACTGAACTCATGACTGAGACATATTGCTGCAGATGGATTCTTGGGTCTCCATTCCCATTAAACTTGGCCATGTCGGGCATTTTAAACTGAGCTGGTAGCTTTCTCCGAAGGTCATTGCCTCATAATCTAAAAACTCTTCATGTTTACCCCTCATTTTGCGGGTAACTGTTTCAACCTGATCCCGAAGCTTCTGAAATTCTGTCTGAGACCCAATCACTTTGCCTGTTGCATACTCTGCTATGTCATCATCAAAAGTGGGGATATCATCCCCCAACCCATTCGGAGGCTCTTCGCGCCTTACATTCTCCGAATTTCCCCCAAACGGGGCACAGCCATATCTTTCATGGCAGTAGTCAAGGCTTGCAACTGTTCAGTAATCTTGGCGAAACCATTCTCCAACTGATCTATCCGGGATACCTCAATATCTGATTCACTCATGTCTGTTCTCAGTATTTTGGTGAGTCTTCCCTTTTTTCTAACCCAACGGGAATCTATGTGGCTTTCAGAACACAAGGGTTAACATGATATATGTATGCATGGGGTGCATGGGATGCATGATATGCATGCGATACAAGAAATATATCAACTCATTAAAATTTTCACACAAATCGGCTCATCATCATTTTAGAAGTTTTTGGGCTAACTGTCATAGGAGTGAACTCGTCCCAGTTTAAATGGCCCAACGAGTTCATGTCTTATGGCAAAGAGCCCAACTAAATCCAAATGATAATATTCCGAACACAATCATAAAATGGCCCATTGTTATTTAGAAGCCTTTTGCCCAATCGTCATAAGATATGTTCTTGTCCCAGTTTAAATGGCCCAACAAGCCCATATCTCATGACAAAAGACCCAGATGGATTCAAATAGCAATGTTCCCAAACATAAGCATACAAGGAAGATATTATAAACATAAAATAATAACTTCTACCGTGTGGCCCACCATCATTTCAGAAGCTTTGGGCCTAATTGTCATAAGATACGAACCTGCCCCAGTTTAAATGGCCCAGCAAGTTTGCATTTTTGACAAAGAGTCCAATTAATCCAAATGATAATGGTCCTAAAGCACAAGGAAATATTTTTTATAGGCTATACAACCCGGTCTACGCATGGGTTCGTGGGAGTATGGACAAAGGCTCTCATCGGCGAAGGATGGCCCACAACTAGGTCTCCCCAATCAAGGGTTCGAGCAACCAAGTGAGCACACCCTTTTTTATACAATAAGGTACGTGCCAATGAGCTATGGTGTGTGACTGACTGTCAAATGGATTTCCCGTTGTAGATTCCCCAGAGGGAAGGTGGAGCGAGGCTCACTTAAATACCCAAGCCTCTTAGGCTCTTATCGCTTGGTGTCAGGAATAAACAACGAGTCCTCCAAATTAGTCTATCACAATAGGCTACGAGTAGATGTCTATCTAGGTGTCTTCACAGTTTTTCCTTCTAGAAAGGTAGTGAGTGAAGGAAGACACCAAACCATTACCTAGCCTCGATGATGCCCTTGATTACAACCCCCATTTCACACATTTGTAGACACGGTTAATTAAAGCATAAATCTATACATTACAAGGCATTATTTCGGGGCCGATTCTCTGTCCCCAGTGGAGTCGCCAGACTGTGGACAACAGAACTTGACGATGCTGTTTCTAGGCTCGCGGCCTAGTTGGGAAGTACGAAATAACATGGAGTCGCCACCCGGTGTGAACCGGGACAAAGATTTAAGGCCGCACTCACCCCTCGCAAGGGAAGACCTCAAACCATTGGGTTCGGAATGGTCCATTACTTATGCAACTTGTAATGTAAAGATTTATGCAATAATCCAACCAAGCCAATGACATATATTTCCAAGTGCAACACAATCCTAGATTCACATGCTTAAAAGTATAGTTTACATCTAACATACATGAAACCAAATCTTATTGCCAAATTCACATGCTCAAAAATAGGCATTTGCAACAACAAGCACATAACGTCATAAGAATTCAATCATTCATGTAAATATAAACACAAACAGTCATGGTAACATTTGCATGTAATGTAAAGGAAATCAAAATGACGACAAATAACATTGTAGGCACAGACAACTAGAGAGGTAATACACATGCATAGCGTACAAAGGGGTAACCATATGCTAAGATGGACATGTCGTAATGTGATGCAAGAGGATCTGTTTACCGTGTGCGTTCGTGTAGCGTTCGTAGACGCGTTCGAACGGTAAACAGAAGGTTCTCGTTCGAGTAGCGTTCGTAAACGCGTTCGAACAGAAATGAGACAGAATGCTCACGTTCGTGTGGCGTTTGTTAACGAGTTCGAACGGAAATGAAACAGAATACTCACGTTCGTGTGGCGTTTGTTAACGCGTTCGAACGAAAATGAGACCTGATGCATGATAAGGCAAAAGCATGCGCGTTCGAGTTGCGTTCGTAAACGCGCGTTCGAACGGGAACAGACCTGATGCATGAAATGGGACGCAATATAAACAACAAAATAAAGGGGCGCGGCGAAGTATTGCCGTAAAGGTGGCCTTTTGGGGCTCTTGATCTCTCAAGAGAGGACCTTTAGACCAACATACTAAGCCCATGCGCGTCACATCAAATCATGCATACAAACATAAAGACAATCATATCAAACTAAGTATGCCCGATTGAACACATCTTACATCCAACCGAACACACGTCAACCGGCGCGGCTAAGCATCGTGGTAAAGGCTTTAACCCCTCCCCATAGGGATCTTTCATTCCACTTACTAAGCCCATGCGCTCGCTCGTTGAATCATGCATATAAAAAGTTAAAGTAATAATATTAAACGTAATGTGTCCGATTGAACGTATCTCGCATTCAACCGAACACACATCAATCGGTTCGGTAAAGCATCGTGGTGAAGAATTTTAACCCTTCCGATTAGGGGACCTTTCATCGCACTTACTGAGCCCATGCACTCGATTATATCATACACAAATAAGCGACATACAGAATTTAAGTAACAAGAAATGATAAACCAAAGCAACACAAAACAAGAAAAGGTGACGTTTACTCAAGTGGTACGTGGAGTTGTATCCCAAGTACAGACTGCACTACCGTCCATTCGGATTCGGCTACGGAATTTACGTCTGGGTTTCCATCCTATATATCACAAGAGACGACACTCTTCCATTTCATTCAGCCACAACATGCATCCATAAACGACTCTCATACGAATAGAATTCAATAATAAAAGAAACGAATATAAACTAATGAAAAAGTGCCCTCAGGTCTAACCTTTTAAATCACCTCTCGGATGTACGGTACATGATCGTCGGAAGGGTGGATGCTCCGCAACTCTTCCGTTCACTGGTTCACTGTTTCTCGTTCGTTGTCTTACTGTTTTGAGTTGTCGTTCTCCATCTTTTGCTGCTGCTTTTGACTCCGATTCGCTGCCGTTGCTACTGTTTTGCTGCTGTATTTTAGTTACTGTTTTTGGGATGTTTTGTTACTATTTTTTTTTGTAATTTAGGGGATTGTTTTGGTGTGTGTTTAGGGCTGCTTTTGGGACTGATTTCAGGGGCATTTTTGGGGCTGCTGTGTGTTGTTCTTGTTAATTTGGTGAGGGAAGGGTTGTTGTGCGTGTTGTGTGTTTGTTCCGTGGTATGGCTGCTGTATTGGGCGTTATTGGGCTGCTTGTAATTCGGTAATGATGGAGTGGAGAGCTAGGGGAGGCTTTTCTTGTATGAATGAGCTAGGAGAGGCTTTTCTTGGTTAGGGGTTGTTTATATAGAGAATGACTAGGGCTACCCCTTGTTTCACAAGAAGGGATTTGGCATTAAATGGAGGATTTGATTTGGTGTTGGACAAGGAAAGCAAGGGATTTGATTTGATTTAGATTAGGAAGGTTGAATATTTAGTTTGTGTTAATTAGGCATTCAATATTTTAAGTTAGGAATAATACATATTTGATTGGGAATATAATTGGTTGATTGATTTTAATTAGGCATATCTTATTTTAATTTTAGTATATGAATTATTTAAATTAGGCATGATTTTAGTTTAAGTTTGGTAAATGTTTTATTTAATTATTTAATTAATTTAATTATTATCTTATTTAGTTAATGTTTTGATTAATATTTATTTATTTAATTTGGGATGTGTTTTATGGGCTTTGGGGGGCTAATTGGGCTGGGGTGCGAGGCTAGCAGCAAAACTAGAATCACCGACACCGTTCGAACGTTTCCTCGAACGCGGCACGAACGTCCGCAATCTGCCTGACGTTCGAACGAAGTAACGAACGCAGCACCAACGAAGACAATGAACTTGTTTATTCTGAATTCCCCCTTCCGATGTCCATTTTCCGTGACCTCCGTGACTTAAAAGGTAGTGTCTCCATAATGAGACTCATCATAGGGACTTATGTGTAAAAATGCAGTGCCTACAATGAGTTCCACCCAAATGAAAAATAAGAGGCGAAGAATAGCTTATAAGTCTTACTTGAGCTTCATAGAGCTTGGAAATGCATGAGAATCCTCAATATCTAAGTCTGATTTGAAGATCTAGCATGCGGCTTTTGAGAGGAAGAGGCGTGAGAGAGAAATGAGAGAAGAAAAATGAAGAAAAAAAAATCTAAAGGGGCTTATTTGTCGAAATTTTCAGATTTTTATCTAAAAATCATAGGGCCATTCGAACTTTCTTTTGAACTCCACATGCACGTGAGCATTTTGTATGCCCATGTGTCACACCACAGTATATCTGGGACATGACCGACATGAGATGGCATAACCATTTCTTAAGCATCAGACATGCATATGCAAGACTTGTAATGCAGAATGAGACAAATTTTAAAACTTATAAATAGACTTACACAACATGTTCGTATTATCTATATCATTCATTAAAATCATGTATACGCATGCTTCTATCAATTACATATAATCCTTAAATTCATATCATATTTACATGCATCAGAATGTCCCTACCAACTCTATCATATATCCCCATAGCCTACAACACAGTGGACCATATAATGTCTAAATCTATGATTACAGCTGGCGTCCATATACTCCGATTAGAGTATAAACCAAAATAAACTTCAGGTAACCTGCATCTAAAGCTAAAAGTGTGTGTGTGTGTGGGGGGGGGGGGGTGTAGGATTGTTTGAATGACCTGGTGAGTGGATACCAAAAAAAAATCAAGTTAAATATATTATGGAAAACTTATTAGAATCTAAAAATCGAAATCAAAAACTCATATAATATTTTTCAGCAATAATCTCGTAAAAAACAATAGGCATCCATTGTTCGAGTCGCGCGTAATGATCGGACAATATCCGAATATGACCATAACAATATAGGGTAATGGGCCAACCATTTTCAAATGGTCAGGACCCCAGATTAGGCACCATAAAGGGTTAAAATCAATGAAAACATCATAAAAGCATCATGGCGAATCACACATCAGATTGCATACAATCAGAAAACACAATTATCTGAATCAATAACTTTCAAAACTCATCATGTGATCAAAATATCGAAAAAAGTGTAATCATAAATCGAAAGTGACATAAAATGAATATTAATAAAATATAAAATATAGTATTCACTCACAGACTGAAGCGAGGCTTATTGTTTGAGGAACTTTCAGGTATTGAGCGAGAGATCTTACTTGTTATCTACAAAGCATGACGTTCAAGAATAGTTAGTAATTGAGGATGCCTAAGATCTTAATCCAATGCATAGGGGTGGCAATTTGGGTCAGGATTCGTTTATTCGTTCGATTCGATTCGCTTTAAAGCGAATACGGGTTTGAAAAAATGGATTCGTTTAATAAATGGGTCGATTCGATTCGATTCGTTTATTAAACGAATCGAATACGAATTTAAGCTCATTGATTCGTTTATTCGTTTAGGATTCATTTTATTATTTTTATTTACTAGTTCTTGTTAAATTTCAATTAAGATTCAAGTCATTATAGCTAATTATCATAGAAAAAGTAATATTTTTGATATTTGGTGAGATATTTTTAGTAATATATTAATTACATATTTCATATGTATATATTTATGAAGAATTAATGTAAATCAATGTGGTAAATTATTTTATTAAATAATATCATTGACTAAACGAATAAACAAATATTCGTATTCGATTCGTTTAATAAACGAATCGAATACGAATCATGATATTAGGATTCGTTTAATAAACGAATCGAATATGAATCCATCACATTTTGATTCGATTCGTTTAGGATTCGATACGAATTCGATTCGTTGATTCGTTTTGCCACCCCTAATGCATGAATGAGGCATGAATGCATACTAGCGAGAACGTGTAACTTTTACGCTTATTCTATTTAAAGCAGCTAACTAGTGTCTTAACGTGGCCGAACTTATCCACGAATTCAAATATTTAAGAAATGACTAATCCTCCAAACATAAAACATCTAATACATGTCACACCCTTCACAAATCATGGCCATAAATCTTTTTCACTATTACTACTTCCAACATTAACACCATTGAGACAATTAAAACTAGCATGAACTCTATCCTTAACCCGAACATATAACATATACCATGATAGTTCATTCAAAATAAACTCAAGCTATCTCACACTTAACCATACCGTATTCTCTCCATCTTTCAAAGGAACATGCTCGACTTCTTCACAAAATCCCATTACATCGAGTTGACCATTCATAAACTTACAACACAATCAAAACCAACGCTCACAACACCATAATAAACATTAGCTACACTACTAATAAAGTTATCATGAAATAACATGGTCTTCCCCAATCCCACATATTCGGCTACCACCATCAAGTAAATATAAAAATACAATCACAAACATAATAACTAATCCTTCATCCTAGGTTCTATACATATTGCCCAAATCACTATAAAGCTACAATTCAAGTTTTCCTTCATCGTTGAGGTACGACCAAGTCACCAACTATACTATAGTCAACAACACTCTCAATCACACAAGGTTTTATTTTACTACTTATATTATCACACAAGCACAAAAGCACTACCATCCCCTCTTACCAAGACTCTCGGCCATAACATCAACACACATACAACATCACCATTCCAAGATGTTAACCATACTATTCATGGTATCATTCAACACTACATCATCACCATGTCATTTTGTGAGATCCACAACCAAAACCAAATTTTTTTCTCCTCAATGAAACACTTACCATTATAATAATTTAATCCTCACACTAAGTGTTATACACATCAATTATAACACTTCTAAATTAAAAAAATTCAACTCTCCCTTAACCCCCATTAGGTTCGGCCAAGCTTACTACATCATCATCAATATTTTAAGCATCCATACAAAACACTTTACATTGCCCAAAATCTCACCCAAAACAACATACATCAAGTCTTTACACCACTAAGCAATTTAGCTAATATGCCCCATTAACATATCATAACACTTTTACAAACCCAATATAATTTACATGAGCTTTATTATCATCAATATCATAAATCCAGCCTCTAGAACAGTTCATTATTTTTGGCCATGATCCAAAGAAATCCCATTTTACCATTTTTCAAATTTAATCAATACAAGGCTCATTCGATGCCAGAACGTCCCTAAATGTCCAAACATACTCTCTATTAAGCTAAACAAGCTAATTGTAACGACCAGTAGTTTTACTACTACCTATATCGATACTGTTATGTACGGGATGAAGGCACGTAAAAATAAATTATGTTGAGACTCAAATGTCCTCGGGGGATGAATTTGGGAACGATCGATAAATTCCTCAAAGTCCCGGGACGGGACTGTACCGTGCTCCCTTTGGACCATTTATGGTATTTGGGGCATAACGTTTTCGTACGATCTCCGATTTTTATGAATTTTATATCGTCGGAAAGCTTAGACCAAGACTTACAACTTCTGCGTTAAACATTTTTCCAAACTCGGACCAGAACCGGGTCAAAAATGCAAGTCAAAATCTGGATGAATAGTGATTTCGGGCCAAAATGCAAAAATCTCAATTTTTCTCCAAGTTTCTACACACTTCTTCAACTTTCAAAATATCTAAGGCACCCCCACTATATAAAGCACTCACTATTCACTCATTACAAGTTTTTGGAAACAAAAAAGAGAGTGAAACCGTGAGCAAGAGAGGGAAAGAAGAAGAGAAGAAGAAGAAGAAGAGAAGAAGAAGGAGAAGAAGGAGAAGAAAAAGAAGAAAGAAGAGGAGAGAAGGAGAAGCAAAAGAGCCTTGGCATCCATTGGGGGGCTTAGGAAATAAAGAAATCAAAGAAAAGAAAGGTAAGAAAACCCAAGACCCAAATTCTAAAATATGAGATTTTGATGAATTGATGGTATGGATGTTGTAGAGGCATGATTATGTATGTATATTAGTGTTTAATTAGTTAAGAAATGAGTTATGTGGTACGTTGTTAAGTTGTTAAGTTTATAAGGTTTAAAGAATTAATTTGTGATGATGGTTGAGAAATTGGATTGTAGAAAATTTTCTTTATTTTGGAGAGTGATATTCGGCCTAGAAGGAGAAAGGGAGGGGCTGGATTTTTCTTATTAAGGGCTGAGTTTATGCACTTAGAAGTTATTTGTGGTGGTTAGAATTGGTGATATGCATTGGGTAATGCTTGTAGAGAAAGGGCAGAGGATATGTAGGAAAAGGGATAGTTGCTTATAAAGTGTTTGTGGAAATACCCCAATGACTTAAAATATTTATTTAGCCATTTAGGTTAAAAAGAACACTTAATGGCATGTATTTAGGTGTTGGAAAATGAAAGAAATGGGTTTGGAGTGAAAGAAGTTTGTTTGGGAAAATTTTGAAGTTATAGCGATGTTTTGCCGCAAAAATAGATCCACCCAGATGGTACGTATTCTAGCTGCTGTAACTAGGGTTTCGAGCGTCCGTTTTATGAACCGTTAATTTTTAAGTAAACTAGACACATAAGAAAATCACATACTCAAAAATCAGAATTTTGACTTAAAATGAAATTGCAGAAAAATTCAGAAGTTGGAGTTAGAGCAGTGGCGAACTGGTCCAGTTCTCTGCTGGGTAAGGTGCGGAAAGTGCCTTATATCTTGAGTTCTAAGAGTCCAAATCGAGATCCGTAAAAAATGGCATAAAATAGACTCATAGAGGAGTATTCTATAAAAAATTTAGCTCCAGAACTGATCCCCTCTATTTATGCCGAATTTGCAAAGTCAGGTCACTGTCAGTGACTTTTCTGTTTTTGATGTAGGAGTTGTAGACGCGTAAAATGATTTGCGTAACCGCGAAACGAACCTCGTAAAAACTCTATAGGGTGCTATAACGTGTTAGAAACACAGCGGGGGTGATAATTCATGCATTGCACGTTTATTCTTATCTATGGGAATATTCTTGTTGTAGTAGCTAACAAATTTATTCTTATTCATATATATAGATCGGCCTCAAGATTCTCAGCAGCCTTCCACCCCGTGAAGGGACTCATCTCAGCCATATACAGAGTGGACACCTTCTCTTTTACTTGATTTTTATTTCGCATTTTCTTAAATCAGACTTACTTTTCAGCAACTAGGGCGTTAGCCAAGTTTGTTTTTATATCATACATGATTTAGCATGATTTGAGAAGGTTTTATGGAAAACAGTTGTTTCAGTTTGAGTTTTATATATTTTCAGAGCATGTTTTATGTTTTTCGGGGCATGAGGTAAAAACTCACCCCAGTATGTAACTATTACAGAGATACAGTTGGAATTGACGGATACAGAGAGCATGTGCACATGTTGAGGACTGAGGGGACGCTCTCAGATCCTCCAGATGGGCTAGGGGGACGGCGATACGTAACGCCCCTAGACCCTAGTTTGAGCTTGGGTGGTAGCATAGATCCACACCCCCAGCTCCAGTTTGTGGCTTGGGGGACGGCGATACATAATGCCCCAAGATCACCAGTTTCTGAGCCAGTAGTGGCATGCTTTGGGGGACGGCGATACGTAAAGCCCTAAGGTCATGGATTTGCACTGCTGGCTCCAGTTAGGCGTATGGGGGGACGGCGATACGTAACGCCCTTATACGTCCAGGTTTTCAGACAGAGTTACAGATTTCATAAAAGCTTTCAGTTTCCAGATTTCATACAGTTTTCAGAGCTTCAATACACAGATTTCGGAATCCAGATTTTTAGCAAATAGTTTTCAGAAACCAGATTTTAGAGACAGTTTTCAGAACAAGTTTTCATATAAAGATGTTTTTATTGAAGACTGTGGTTTTGGAAATCAAGTTTTCATTTCAGTTTTCAGTTTTAGTCCACTCACTTAGATCGTACGACGATCTAACCCCCCTCCAGTCTTTATGTTTTGCAGGATTCTCGGAGGACGAGCTCGGGAGGATGGATACTGATGCAGTCACCAGGGTTGGAGTCCATCAACATTGAGTCATATAGTATAAGAGTCCAGTCAGTGTCAAAGTAAAAGTTTCAGTATGCATTAGTAGAGTATGAGAAATCAAAAGCATAGGTTAATTTGTGTAAAGAAAAGTATTTTGTATTCATAGATATGAGAAATAAATATATTTCAAATTGAGTATGGTCTATATACATGACATTGCATTTGAACAGATTAGAATACAGTTAGAGAGTCAGAGGCTTATGGGGTTAGTATAGCTGTCCCCTGCCGGTAACATTTCCCAGATCGGGGATGTTACACTAATCTAAGCAAACCTTATTCTTAAATTAATGTAAGGTTCGAATGAGACTTGAAATTTTCATGTAAAAGAAACCTAAATTAATAAGAAGAAGTGGAAAAAAAGACTTACATGGATTGAGAAGTTCCTTGAAAATTCAATCTTTCACTCAAATTTGTTGATGATGAGACTAGGTCATTAACCTGAGTAAGCGAAAGAAAACATGATGAGAGAACGATGATGATGAATAGTATTTTGGCTTTATTTAAACAAATGTGAGAGTTTTCTAGATAATAGATATTTTAAGTAATTTATTCACATGTCAAATTTCACATGCTATTTCCGTCACTATGTACACTGACGCATAAGATTACTGTTTTCGACTTAATTCTGCTCTAAATTTAGAAAACCTATTAACATAAGAATTGTAGATAATTGTCTTAGTTTTCCAAATATATAAAGATCTTTAATATTGGACATCGGTAGCCCAAATTATGGCCAAAATACTAAAAGTTATCCGGTACGCGAGAGAAAAATAATGCGTACCAGATCTGTAAATATTTTTTCGGATATTTGAAAAATAATTTCGTCAATAAATTTGCACTCAAGCATGATTTCATATCACATATTACGTCACTCTTGACAAAATAGTCGTCAAGATTTATGCTAGAATTATCAGGTGTTACATTCTTCCTCTCTTAAATATGATTCGTCCCGATTCCTACCTAAGGTTAGGTTTTTTGTATCACCATTCTCCTGAAAACTCATAGAGTTCAATGTTCCAAAATGTTCTTATATTCATTATGCCGCTCCTTGATCCTTAAATATCATTAACTAACTTACACTAGTATAACACCTTTGGTCCGGGTCTGGTTAACTTATACTACAACTCTGTACCTTCAAGGCTTCGAGACATGTCTAATTTTATCTGCAATATGAGCTGAAATTAAAACGGATAAGGATTACCAAGCTGGTAGTTTTTCTAAATATGGAAACATAATTTACACCATGTATTCCTTTCCAGTATAATCCGACAGTTATATTGGAACCGAAAACTATAAGTTCACGGAAGTCTGTGAAACGTGGTCGGGGAAACTATAACGTGAATTAAAACGTGATCTAATAGAAATTTGAAGGCTCTTTCTGGATTTTGAACTGAATTGATTCCATAGTCTGTGAACTGATTCATAAACTGAATATATAAACATACACTGAATTACTGCTAGAATTATAATCGTGAATTATATCGTGTTCAAATATGTACGTATGAGCCGAAGCCGGAAGCATGACAAGAACGATAATCAGAAGATATATATATATATTAAATTTGAAGCTAGAGAGTATTTCTAAAATCTGAATTTGCCCTGCGCTGTTCTTATCTCGTCTCGGACCAAATCGTCTTGTCGTCTGGACTTGTGTCTATATCGGGAGAAAATCTTATATGCAACAGTGGTACCACGTCATCCATGCAACAAGCCAATCATCCACTGCCACACGTGCTAAAAAATTAAAAAACAACTAAAAAATAGGTGAAGAAACTCTACATGTCATTTTTTAATTCGCTTGTGGTACCACGTCACCCATATCAATGTTGCACACCAAAGAATCTCTCCTAGCTAAGACTATACTTCATAGTTTCAAATATACCAAAACGTAGCGGTTGCGGATTTGAATGGAGGAAGTACGCTAGATAAAAAAGTCTTACTAACTATGCCCTGGATAGTACCATGACTTATTTTTTTCCTTTGGCACGTCATCTACAAAGGCTGTAGACATAATATGGTCTCATCTCAGGATATCCCTCTATGAAGCATTTTGCATTCCTCCGAAGCTCTGCTAATATCCTACTGCTCTTGGATCCCTAGTACACCATACTTTTACTCTTTTTTCGTCTCATTTATAATTATCCTCTTGTCATATATAACTGGTTATATTATGAAAGGAAGTAAACTATAGTTGAATAGCTTCCTCTTGTAGTTTCGAGACTGGTGGAGGAAACTACATCTGGAACCCGAGGAGTCTATTGGTTTTAGCCTTGTAACTATTGTCATACCGTTCTCACTATTACACCTATTGAACAAAAAGGTTCAACCCCCGAACCCTTTAAGTCATATCTCCATAATCCACGACCTAACTCGCACGTGAGTAGTTATCACTACCAAATCTGATCCCTAACATTCTTGTGAACACACTCCTGCCTGCCTGACGCCTCTGTGTTGGCCATTACGGGGGTAATCTACTTTTGAGTTCCTCATTGCAAACATGGGCGACCTCATTGACATTCTCTGGGTATTTATGGGTTGGACAATGGCATTCTCCCAATAGCTCTACTAACGCCCTTAATCTAAACTTGATTTTCCCTTCTGGTTACTACTACATGAGAGGTTCCAATAGTCATTTTTCCAACACATAGCCTTCATCTTAATAAATTAGACATATCTTCTCTCACCTACTGGTCATGTTTAGGATATCTTCATTCATATCCTCAATACCCAGGAAGCATAGCCCACATCTTTAGCACGTCGTATTCATTCACACCTCAGACCAAACGCAAGGGCATTACGATATGCCATTAATTTATACGATCCTGAGGGTAATATCAGGACAGGTACTTTAGTCAGTCATCATCACGAGCATAAAGTTCTACCCTACTAATACTAATCACAAGACTACCACTCATCATCCATCTACCATGGCACCCCACTAGCTCATGAGAGTTGTAGAGTTTTATCATTCTTGTGTGCCTAAACCAGTCCTCTACTTCTTCAGTTCTGAGGGATCATTGAGAACATGTGTTGTTATGGGATGCTGAAATCTTCCTTTGAACAACCCGACCAGACATTTCTAGTCTCTCAAGCCTCGTTGTTAATATGCAGGTGCACCTCATATTTCTTATATTGGAAAAGATACTCCAAGATGCTGCTGTTTACATAGAACTACATGCCTCTACGCAACCGGGGAAATTTTTTCCATAATTTGTGTTTCTTTTCGTCACAAAATCCTGACCTTCATCTATAGAATTCTGTCATTGTTCACTCGACCTCTGTTACTGTACCTTAAACCCTCTGGGGTAGTGCAACGCTAATACCGATGTCACCACTATTGTTATCTAGTCTAATTTAGGAGGATCGATAACTAGCAAATTTTTTTCTAAATATGCGGTTGGCGAGATGATTGCGTGTTTCATTCATGTATGGCTCTGGGTACCTATTTGCAGAGGTCTATTATATAGCTAAGTTACAAAACTACTAGTGCTGAAACAACCACTCATAGGTACAGTTTCTTACATCGGTCTCTGATTAGCCCTATATGGATAGTCAGACTAGCTTGGACAGGGTTACCTCAGGGTATAGAACCACTTGGAGCTTCCCATCATCCTTCAGAATTTCGTTACCCTGGATTTCAGAGTCTCACGCTCATTCCGGCAAGGCAACCCTTATACACTTATCGAAATGGCCCCATAAGGTGCGTAATATATCATGCAGCTACCACATGCCTCATATGTCCTAAGTTCTCACATTACCGAGCCTTAGCAACCCGAGCACCTTAAATTTGAAAACATCCTAAACTAGTCTTGCAAGGTCTTACCCAAGTCCAAGACAGACTTGAGTTGTATTCTCATGATTATAAATAAGGTGGTCAATCGCTTATTATATCTAGACTCTCATAACTTCTCTGATTTAACCAATATATTAACTATGATGTTCCGGTCTCGACAGTTCCCTCATAAAGTCAATCATCCAGATTATCACGGTAATAATGTGTTACAGGCTCTACTAAAACTCTTATTGATCCTCTCTATTTAAATATCACACTCTATGTCTGAAAAGTATGATGGTATATCGTACGATCTTAGGAAGCTATTGATATTGCTTGATTAGAACAACTCTACCAACCTATACATAGATTCTGGTTTGAGGCTGCGTGTCTTAGGCATGTTATACTATACTCGATTAAGTAATAGATTAACGAAGGTTCTAACCAGGTTGATCAATACAAAGGTTACAAAATCAAGTAGGAGTGTGTCTAACATAAATCTAGGGCTTTCAACTGAGATCTTGATCTGAAAGGGGATTTACGGGATTGGGTGAAAAACATCATTCAAGTTTCTGAAACATCACTCTTACTAGTCATATTAGTTTTTCTAAAGTCCGATGATTGACCGAAAACTATAAGAAATGGCTTTTGAGATGGTAGAGTTGGTATCTTATTATGAATTTTCATGGGATGTTACTATAACCAGTACATAAACAATCGTATCATCTAATTCGTAGGTCCCGATATATACTACATACTTCAGATAATTCTGCACATGTCATATACCGTGTCAGGATCTACTATCTGATTCTAGAGTTTATCTAGATCTTGGTAAAAAGCAGAACTGTTAAATTTTACCCTAAAGGCCTGCACTACCTGAGGCTATCAATCATCTAAGTCGAAATTTACTGTTGCGAATCTTGAATCCGTAAAACCAAACCAAGTCCTACACTGAGCTGAAGCTTATTGTATTCGTCTTACTGTCATATTTACTTATGAAAAGTACTGTCGATTCTTACCATAGAGGAAAAGTTAAAAACTAGTACGTATATTTCCTAAAAAACGAGAGAATGAATTTACTTTGAGTCGATGGAGCCTGTAAAGGGTGATGCCTTACATATGAGTATTCCCGAGCATACATCATATGTAAAAAATCTAAGCCCTACCACTACAGTCGTATACCCTAAGATCATGTGCTCTAATACCATATTTGTCACACCCCAATATATCTAGGTTATTGTTAGGGTTGGTGCTCCGAGTGCCAATCCGGATCGTATTTATGTCTGATTCATAAATACATACAGTTTCTTTTTCCATAATATTACTAATTTTAACGGTAGCACCCTTGTCTTTTATACGCTTATTCGATCTAATTACGATTAGATATCTGATTACGATTAGATTGAAACTGAATCTGGTTCAGTGATAAGTGTACACTAGACAAAGACCCTAGGATTTACAGTATAGTGCGCAGTTACAACACAATTTGTAATTGACATTGGGAAGCGCACTATTAGTTGTATATCCTTAAATAAAGTTCATGGTCAAGATTTACTAACACGGGTCGGTTAGTAAAATCTGTTGAGACCAGTACATGTCGTATATCGTGACTTGGTCCGATGGTTTATCCCAGTGAACATGAGTCTCGGGAGACTCGTATAGACATGTTGGTGTTTATTTGATAAGACACTGAACGACTCACTGAAGGTTTCCTAATAGATGGTACACCAACGTCAATATGAACCTTCTCGAGTTGAGCGAGCATAGTGGTCCTTCGACTTGAGATACCACTGTGGATATATGAGTTATCCTCCACACTTTGATGGCAGTCACGTCAACGATCTATCCATGATCAGACCTCCGCCTGTTCGTTGGGTGTGGACTGATGCTCATGATATCCAGTGCGTATAAAGATAGGATCCGTCAGTCCTGTGGGCATACATGGATGATCAGGAATCCATGGCACGTATATGTATATCTATGTCTGAGTATATCTAGTGAGTATAAACATGAAACTCGTTCCGAGTGTTATTTAGAGATCGTAAATTGAAAGTCGACTGTATTATACCGAACGGATTTGACGTTCTGATCTATATCTCAGGTATAATACGGATGGCCTGTGACAGAGGGATTATACGTATGCTATGACCTCGACTTGTATAGTTTAGCGAGATTATATGTGGTCGTCATAATCCATGAGTGGGTGGATTATGGACACGAAATTAGATTTCGTGACGGATATACCTAAACTTAGAGAGTCCCACAATATGAAGTGTACTCGTTGAGCACTTGGGCAACTCGATATGAATAATACAGATTATTCTTAATACTTCATCGGATTAAATGAGTTAATCCGGATCGCTTAATCGTTAAACGATAACACATGCAATTAGGAGATTTTGTCCGCTAATAATTATTGTGTATTTATATTTGATACATAATATGATTAGATACACATTAATTATTTGTCAAATGAGATTTTGACACATACCATAAATATATGTATTTGTTATTTATTGTAAATAAAATACATATATGTTTGTTGATTATTATTTAATCATTTAATTGTTAAATTATTAAATAATTGATATTTTAATATCTTATCCAAATTTATCATAATTAGTATGATAAATGGCATGATATTATTGGTGCAAATGGCATGTATTCATTAAACTTTATATATGTCTAATTGTGATTGGATAATATAAAGTAAATGTGATTTAATTTGATTAAATGTGTCAAAATGACAAAATTACCCTCATTTCCTAGTCAATTTCGTTTTTCACTCATTTTAAAATAAAAAAATGGTTTCTCTCTCTTGTTCTCTCCAACATTGCCGAGAGTCTCAACCAAGAAATGGGTTTCATGGGTTTCATGGTTGCTTGATGATTCAAGCATAAAAGTGAAGGAAAAATCAAGAAAAATCATAAGGAACTTTGGAGTTTTAAAGGTAATCTTCCAAAATCCCTAAGCTTGAAATTTGTTTCTTATTTCTTGATTTATTAGAATAGTTCTAGGATTATTTTACTTGTTGAAAATTGGGGCTTTTGGTGATAGATGATGGATTGGAAGTTAGATAGCATGTGTGAAGTATTTAAGGAAGGAATTAATGTAATTCCATTCCTATTTTGTTCAAATTGTGGTTGGATAATATGTTGTCATTATAGAGTGTGATAACCACTCTTAACATGCCTAGAATTGTTCTAAAGTGATTCATATGTGTGGTGACTTGATTTGGTGTGTTGGTTAATTTGATTAATCTTGGAATTTTGGATTTAAAAGCATGAAAATGACATTTTTGGTTCTGCAGATCAGATCTGCTAAAACTGGAAGTTATGTGATGTTTTTGATGTCTTACGAATGTAATGGATGTGTTTTGGGAGTTGGCAAAATTGCCGGAAAGTGTTTCCGACTTGAAATAAGCGAAAACGGCCAAAAACGGTGTTACCGGGTGGATTTTGAGCCAACCGGGTGACGGCTGTGAAAACAGTGATTCTGTCACTGTTCGGGCAGCCCATGAACTGCCTTAACACTATTGGAGCTGACCTGGGCAGTTTCCATAAGTTTCGGGTAGTCGGTTCGGTCAAAAACGCATTTTAGGTAATTTTACGGAAAAATGATTTTTCGTAAAAGTTTCGCGAGTTTTCACCATATTTATGTTGATATTTGATATTGAATAAATAGGTTTAGGTGATATATGAATAGATTATTCATATTAGATATTGAATAATTTATTCGGTATTTTGAAAAAGTTTTAAAATACGATTTCGCCCGAACCCGCGCTTCCGCTGCGCCCCATCGCCCAAAACCCCAACAGTTATGACCGGAAGGAGAAGGCATAACCATCTCCTAAACCTCATACATGCATACGCAAGACTTGTAATGCAGAATTAGCCACATTCTAAAACTTATAAATAGACTTACACAACATGTTCGTATTATTTATATCATTAATTAAAATCATGTATGTAATTTAATCAAATGCTTCTATCCATTACACATAAATCCTTAAATTCATATCATTTTTACATGCATCAGAATTTCCCTACCAACTTTATCACATAGCCCCATGGCCTACAACATAGTGGACCTATATCATATCTAACTCTATGATTACAGCTGGCATCCATACTCTCTGATCAGAGCATAAACCAAAAAGGAACTTCAGTAACCTGCATCCAAAGCTAAAAGTGTAGGGGGTAAGATCGTTTGAACAACCTGCTGAGTGGATACCAAAATAATAAAATCAAGTAAAACATATTATGGAAAACTTATCAGAATTTGAAAACCAAAATCAAAAACTCATCATGTTTTTTAGATAATGTCATCAAAAATAACATGCGTCTATTGCCCGAGTCGCGCGTAAAGATCGAGCAATGTCCGAAAAAGACCACGACAACAGAGGGTAATGGGCCACAGCTATTTTCAGATGGTCAAGACCCCATAACAGGTGCCACGAGGGTTAAAATCATATAAATTATTGAATGGGGAACGACAATGCCGAGCGTAGCGGAACCCGCCCGAAATCAAATCCCGAGCGAATAAAATTATTTATTTTCGGCAGTAGCTAAAAACAGTGTTTAAAATTTTTTATCAACTTAATTTATTCCAACGCATCAAAATAAATTTTCCATAAGCTCAAAAAAATATTTTAAACACTTTAATAAATTTATCAACTCTTGACAAATTAAATCCAAGCATTAAATTAATTTTCCAACACTTGAAAAATTAATCCAAGCATACAAAATTATTTTTCAACACTTGAAAAAATAATCCAAGCATACAAAATTAATATATCAACTATATACCAATTTTTCACACACTTGAATGAATAATCCAAGCATACAAAATTAATATATCAACTATATACCAATTTTTCATACACTTGAATGCTTCAAGAACCTCACATACATGCTTCTAATTAATCCAACACTTCCACAACAATTTTTTTCAACACAAATCATCAACAAATTAACAAATAAATTTACAAATTAAATTTACCAACTATTGCTTTCAAGCCTTACCAATTGTTGAAGCTTTACATCTAAAATTCCCAAATCCTCCAAGCTTTGAACTTCCTTATTTCTCTCCACCAATTGAGCTCCTCCAGGAACAAATCTTGGTGATCAAAAGGTGGTTTGATCACTCAAGAATGACAACCAACTTTTTCCCAAAATTCAACCCTTGAACCCTAGGAAAAAATAAAGCTTCAAGAACACAAATTAACCCTCAACTCTTAAGGATTAATTCCATGTTCATGATTATCTGTTTGGGTAATTTTTGGTGACATTTAGGCTTGGATTTAGAGAGTAAAAATCAAAATAAATTCAGTTCATTCTTCCTCTTTGGTTCGGCAGTGGAGTGAAGTAAAAGCAAGCAAAAAAACAATTCATTCTTTGTTCTCTTTATTTCGGCAGCCAGCAGAGAGAAGAAAAGCAATTTTTTTTGTTTTTGTTTTTATTATTAAAATTAAAGAAAACAAACCTAAGCCTTTTAATTTAAACCATGGTTTAAACGCATCTTTACTCCACACCACATGTTTCAAAAAGCTAACTTGACCATAGTTAAAAATTAATCTCACCACTAAGTCAACTTAGTCACAATCAAATGATTTTAGTTACTTTAACTAAAAATATTCAATTGCATTAACTTAGTTACTTTAATTAATTAAAATCTTTATTTGTATAAACCAAGTAATTAATTTTGTACATTAATTTAACAATTAAATTAATTACTAATTTAATGTAAATCAAATTTACATCTATTATACAATAATTAATTAATTCAATTCATCTCATGAATTATCGGATCAAACAATTTAATCCTTAAAACCGAAAAAATACTTTCTCAATATTTGACGAAAAGTCGCCCTAGTGCTCAACGAGTAAACTTAGTATAATGGAACTCTCTAGGCTCACGTTGGGTTGTTACTTATATATATACATATATATCTCATATATTCGTACACATATTCATGAAGGTCTGCCCACCTACAAATCATGACTAAAAACAACACGACACGTCGAACCATACAAGTCAAGGTTAAAACGTTATGTATAATCCCTTCGTCATTACCGTCTCCAATTGAGTAAGGTTATATTTTTTACTGTCAAAACCTTATCTACTCAAAGTACAATAAATTTTCATAATTATATTCCATTAATAAATAATATATGCAAAACTCTTTTTCAATATTATTTATAATGTTAAAGAAATAATTTCTTCAATGAACTTTCGGCCAAAAGATTTCCGGAATATATTCTGAAAATTTTCCGGAAACATAATCCAACCATATGGACTGACGAATCCTCATATTAACACACACCGATCTTCGTGAGCATCGGTCTATACCTAACAGTCATCCAGATGTCATACCATAAAAGGTCTCTGACATGTATGGTATCATGCACAAAGGATCACTCACAAGACCACCGTGGTGTCTCAAGTCAAAGGACCACAATAACTACTCAACTCGAAAAGACAACTATTGACAGTTTTATGGAATATCTATTAGTCATCTTTTATGAGTTTGTTCAATTTTCATTCCATTAATGAATATCTGCATTTCTATACGAACTTCCACTAAGCTCAGAGTCTGTTGAGACAAACCATATGTGTTGGATTCTCTAAGGTACAAGGATCATTATCAAGCAATGAAAACAAGTGAATACACAAATGAGAATGGCGTAATCATACTCACAATGAACGGATTGGATGCTACGAAGAACAAAATTTTTATCCCCTTGTTGGTGAAGCTCACGGCAGTCCACTGTCAAGGTGTCCTCCATTTTCGATTTTGTCTTGATCCATGAAGCTCCAAGCTTTGTTTGGTCATTCATTGTTCATGTAGTGAGTTCCCTATCACCTTTGTAAGGATTCATTTGTGTGCTAGCACCTTTGATTTTGCCACAAAATCATCAATTTCTTCACCTTGTATTCGGTCAAACCAGAAAATAAGAAGAGAAGAAATGGCCTGTTTTGGCCGAGAGAGAGGAAGCAAATTTGGCTCCCAAAAACGTGAACAATAGAGAGAGAATGGAAGTTATGTATTTGTTTATCATTTTGTGTATCTAATACACAATATTCCATTTTCAAAAATTAAATAAATGATTTAGCAAATACAAAAAGTCAAGCCTTATTGCCACCACTTCCATCACTATTCACATCAACTCACATCACTCAATCAAGTGACAACTTGTCACATCACTCAAAGTGACATTTGATTTGACGCTTGATGTGACTAATGATTTGACGCTAGATTTGACTTGCGTGCCGCACTCGAATTCGAAATGCGAATGCGCTCGCAAACAATCTCGGGCTTGGGTTCGCTAATTCCAAATTAACGAATTTTCCATTGCGACGTAATTAAATGATTATGCCTAGCGAAATCACTATTCATGTCGCTAACGAATTAATTCTAAATTAACTTGTTCGCCCGAATTAAAATCCGATTTTAATTCCGCGTCGAAATCCAATTTCTTTTAATATATCGAATATATTAATTTATCAATTAATTCCAAATTAATCGTTATCTCTCTTTAATTGATATTTTATCCTAGATAAAATATCTCCGCAATTAATCCCAGATTAATTTTCTCTCTCATCTAATTAATCTCAGACTAATTAAAAGTGCGAGTCATACGTCATCGGTGAATCTTCGGGAAGCGACCCATGAGATCCCCGGATATGTTGGCAGTAAATACGGTCGTCGGACTATCCGAACACGTAAGTACCTCGTACTACGTTTATACCAATTTACAAGACAAGGTTGGCTTCTAGCAAAGCGCCATGCCTACCCAATTCTCGCAGAAATATGCTTACAGGAATAAGCGATCTATATCAGGCGTAGTATACATAGTATTGTGTATGTCAATCCAGTATCGGATGATCACGTGCTAGGCCCGGGGCTGGAATTGTGTCTACACCGTACGAAGCACATGTCGGATGTCTGGTGACTAGTCTCTATAATCCGATATACATGACCTTGTCATAATATCCCGATAGCTGCAGCATTTAAGAGAACCAGTCATGTATCCTACGTGACCATCATCTCCACTATGTCTGGAGTGATACTTCCGTCTTGACATCACACCCAACACACTACGATTCTCGATATACCCAGAAGAGGCGTACACAGAAACCGGTTAAAGCCCTGGATGACCAAAACCAAAGTATATTGATTGTCGCAAGTATTAGCGGTGCAAGTCTCAAGTTAAGACAAAATACATCTACCCTGATTTCGGACTTCCATAGACACATAGTCATACTACTAATGGAATTCCGAGGGGGTCTATCCAGAGCGAAGCTGTTTCCCGTATCATCGGTAAAACACAACCTCATATTACACTTGTATGAGTATCATATACCCAAATATATGAGAACTATGCTGTTATGCCCTCACAACGAGCACAAGTGTAATACTAGTCTTTTACGTATTTATCGATTTCCGATCTCGATAATACTCTGACTAGGGATATTTAATGATTTATTCTTCGTGGACTGATACTGTCTCATATCATTCTCAATCCAGGAACAAATCATAAGGACCTCATATCATTTATACATCTTGGTGATCTAATCACAAATGATAAGAGTGCAATCTCCTTTGTCACATAGTTAATTTGTACAACAACACCATGATCTGTACAAATAATGACGTTATGGGTCATAATTGTCCAATAATCTCCCACTTGGCCTATAGCCAGTCACTCGAGTGTCTACCACCCGAACTATGTATGGTTGGCTCAAATTGTTGAGGAAATGCTTTCGTCAGCGGATTTACATGATTATCGTCTGATGTGATTTATACGATCATCACATCGCCATGATGTATGATCCGTATGAATCAGATGAATATCGAAGTATGTATCTGGATCGTTGATGAGACCATTAATTCTTTAGCATGTGTTGATGCCTAGCTTAGCTGCTAACAGAATTATATCTAATCTAATTAGATTTTTTATCGACCCAAATGGCTTCTATTGCCGCCTCAGCTGCAACAATAACCCGCATTTGTTGTTTATACGGTAACAATATCTTGCTTGGAAGATTTCCAGCTCACTGTTCCGTTATTCAAACTTTGTAGTACCGTTTGCGACTTATAGTCCTTTTATCGGTTTAGGAAACTTGCAGTAGTGATCCCAGTCACTTCAAGTTCTCATTCTCCACAGATTAAGACAACATCCTTAGTTCTCTAAGATACTAACATATGTTCTTAACATCAATCCAGTGACTATCACTTGGATTGGCCTGTTTGTGAATCCATATGCTCAAGGCATATGAGACACCAGGTCGCGTACATTTTTCAATCTATGAGTTCTCGAAGAGTTTTCATGAAAGCCAAGCTTTCGCCGATCGTATTTATAGGAATATCATTTCCAAGAAATGACATATTATCATTATTATATGACATTTACTGTCAGTGCGCTCCCATTAACCCTCTTATATACACAAGAATCATTTAATTTTGAATTAAATCATAAACTATTATGATTACATCAAAACGACAATTCCTAGAACCTATGCTTGCTTCAATCCAAACATGGATCGAATAACCTGCAAACCTTGTTTGCTAGTTTTATTACGACAAAACCGACAGGATGTTGTAAATATCCTCCAAAAGGTTTCCTTTTCAGGAATGTGATTTTCCCGTTCAGCTGTCATATTTCATAAATGAAACATGCAGCGTTAGCAAGCATTATCCAAATGGATTTACCGTGGCAACAGGTGAAAGTTGAATCGTAATCAACACAATGTTGATAACGATACCTTTCCGCTACAAGCCTAGCTTAGTACGTTGGTATGTTGCCTTCCATGTATGTCTTCCTTGAAGACTTATAGTACCAATAGGCACAATGCCTTGCGGTACATCAACTAGTATCCAAACTTGTTGATTTACATGGAATCCATTTCGGACACATGGCACTTTGCCATAATAGGGAGTCGATACCTTGTATCACTTCCTCATACGTAGTCAGTTGGTATACCTCAAAAGATTAACATCTTTATGAGGTGACATCAGAAACCCATACCCCAGGTTGTTTTCTAACTCTCTTCGACTTACGCGGATCTTGTGTATTCGAAGATTACTGGTATAGTTTCATCCTCGATGAACTATTTGTGTTCCATTAGGAATCGGTGCCTTGAACAGTATTACTCCGATTTTCATCGAGTTTTACTATACTCCTACTTACCACTACATATCGGTATTCCTCTTAGGAAAAACGCATGGCGAGCAACAATTACATTGTTCTCTGGTGAGATGTATAAGTACTATAATTTGGTATCCCTAGGATAACCTACAATTGGCACTTATCCAATTTGGGTTTTAGTTTGGTATCATCCAAACATATGCCTAGCATTCCCAAATTATCAGGAATGTGAAACCCGATTTTTTTTTCTGTTCATATCTAATATGAAATCTGTCAAACAGATTTTAATGGAACCTTATTCTAAATAAGTTCTGCACTGTTTGAAGCTTATCCGTTGAAGGAAATGGTAGCTCATAGCGACTCATGATTAACCTTATCATGTCCAACAAAATTTGGTTACTCAGTTTGGACACACCGTCAAACTGACGTGTTCCGGGAGGAGTCCTCATTTGAAAGAATACTTTACTCTTTTAAGTATAATAGAAACTTATTGCTTAAGTATTTTCCATTACGGTCTTACCGTGACGGTTTAACACTTTAGCCGATCTGTTTGTCTATTTTGTGTCGAAAACTTTAAAAGTTTCCAATTTGTGTTCTTCAAAAGAAACACATAACCATAACGCGATGCCACATCCGTAAAGGTCACGAAATATTCATATCCACATCTAGCCTAGCTAGACATGGGCCCACTTGCTTCACTATGAACTAGGGCTAACAGATTGGTGGCATTTGCACTTTTACCAAGTAAATAGTGTTATAGGCACATTGCCTAATAAACTAGATTCGTAGACTTTATTTGAATGAATCAAATTAGTCCGAGTATCCACTCTTCGAAAGTGTGGATATACGAGTATTGTTTTAGTTGTGTCATAGACTACAATGCCACAAATAAATTTCTTCTGATCAAATCAGTTTGAGTTATTTGTTTGTCATGTTATATATTTGAGATTTATTTATATTCAAAATATAAATTCTGTTATTCACATCTAATGTGTTTATCTCAATATCATCTTTATATAATAAAACACTTTAGTGTTCTAGAATATAAAGGTTTACCCGCAACATGTTAAACAATGATATAGAGATGATGTTTCTAGTCAAACTAGTCACATCATAACAGTTTCCAAATTTAGGTACACACCCGAGGGTAGTTCCTAAAATTAGGTATCTACGGTTAAAACAGCGAATTTCGTCCTGTTTCCAATTCGCAGATTAAATCTCAATTAAAGTCAGTATCATGCTCATAGCAGATTCTGAACATCAGTATATATTTATGTACCACACTAAGTATTTAAAATCCAATTTCAATACTAGTAGTGAACATAATTTTGAAAAACATATTTGAAGTCGGAGCCAAGCCCGTCTTCAATTCCTTCATGTCTGCCTTGTCCAAACGACAGTCACGCTTCCGCAATCCCGTTTGCCACAATTTAGGCAGACATTATGGGATATGTCTTTTATCTTCCCAGAAGATTATAATGATATTGCCTTTGCCCTTTTTCACATTCCAGTAGTCTTTGGCCAAGCCTCAAGTTTCTAGAATATCGAAGTAAGGTGCGCCTTGCGCTACTTGCCTAATTGCAAAGTTTGACTTTATCTCATTGAGAATAGTCATTAACTCTCCAAGAGTTATTCATTGCAATTTAGTACTTCTAAAATCTAAGTATAGATTTATGAAGATCCTTCAATTTCTTTATCATATTTTAAGGATCTAACCCTTAGTTCTGACAAAGAAATTAAGGAGTCTACTGCGACAAGCTTAATGGATTAAGCACTAAAGTTATCATCACATAAATCTTCCAAAGATTATGCTCTACTATTTGCTTAACTCCGGGCTTAGGCATAATATGTTATTTTATCAAATAAAGTAACTTATTATTTTCCAGGACCATCCTGAAATTTTCCCAATTTTGAAAATTAAACCATTTAAATACATTTTCCCTAGGATCATGTTTTAAATGTCATTCTTTCAATTTTATCTTGATTTTAATAGTCCAACTATTTAATCAACGATTTAGGTACTATTTATTATAATGATTACAAAAGTCCAACTATTTAATCAACTATAATTTAATAGATTAAAATCAATTATATTGATTACTATAATCCAATTATAAAATCAACTATAAATGAATAGTTTGAATACAGTCCAACTGTTAATTAAAACAAAGTTTAAATATTAGTCCAACTAACATTTAATTTATTTGACGAATGATATTTG
Source organism: Zanthoxylum bungeanum (assembly GCA_019454045.1). NCBI lineage: Eukaryota > Viridiplantae > Streptophyta > Magnoliopsida > Sapindales > Rutaceae > Zanthoxylum > Zanthoxylum bungeanum. The sequence continues at coordinate 24,152 of SKCR01004916.1, read as the reverse complement.
TGATTGAGCGCGTATGGCAAGTAATTAAACGAATATTGCAAATTCAATTCTTGCCTCCCACTATTTTTCAGCGAGCCTTTAACCCTCTGTCGAGTACTCGGGAAATCGTGTTTCCTAGTGGGCTAGGATCCCGTTAAATATCACACAATCTTGACTTTGGCCAACAAATTGTATGATAATTAACTAGGTAGATCTCTAAGATCAATTGGATCCAATCCAATTCCTAGATCCAGTAGGGGGACATCCAAGTCCGAAACATATATCTTATATATGCCAATACATCCAATGTATTACCTAACATTTTTCCTCTGAATCAACTAAGCCTTGGCTTTGGCACAACAAACTTAGTGATCCCAGTTAAGCGCGACCCATTGACCATGGAAAGCTTCGTAATTAATGTCGATGGACAAGAAGTGGTCTTGAATTTGGCCAACAAACCACAACTTCGACAAGACACCAATATGTAACAAAGCCTTCGTGATTCAAACACATCCTTGACGGACAAAGGCCTTGACTTTGGCCAACAAGCCAATGCCAGTCTCGGATCTTGAGTAATAATCACTCAATGGAAGGAAACACGCTTAATATGTTTGAGGGTTTTTCGCGTGCAAATTGGCAACCAATTTATTATCTTTGTTAAGGTCTCATCATTATACACCCTTAAACATGCATTATAAATACATAATAAAGCGCGTATAAATAAATAATAATGATATGCGGATGGATACTGATGAGTGGTAAATCTATCACTATTCCCACTCATTTAACTTAATATTATGTATAGTTTCTTGAGTTTTGTGAATATTTTGATGTGTTTTGTGTTATTTTGTAGATAAATAAAGTTTCAGGACACTCTGGAGGTGATTTGGGCCAAAACAGTGAAAATTGGACGAAAATGGCATTTTGGTAATTTTCCGCGTCACGACGCCAAGACCTTCAGCGTCGCGACGCCTAACGTGTGCCGAACAGTGCTAACGTGCGCCGGGTCCACAAATCAGAATCTGAGAAAAGTTTGACTTTGCTAACGTGCGCCGTGCCACGTGTCACCATCACAGCCGATCTGCTAACATGCGCTGTGCCACGTGTCATCATCCTACGGTGCCGACAGTCAACATCACCATGTGTCGCCATGTGTCATTCCACGTCATTGCCACGTCATCGTCCACATCACCAGGTTGACCAGTGAAACTGCCACGTCATCATCAACCAATCACAACATGCCACGTGTCGCAATTCTATGGTGCCGACAGTCAATTTGCCACGTGTCGCCACATCATCGCCACATCACCGCCAAGTCAGCATCAATTATTGGTTCTCTAATCCTTATCTGACACGTGGCGAATAAGAATCTAGCCGACCAATCAGAAGCCACCACGTGTCACAATAATTGAGTCTCCAACAATCTCGCCACATGTCACCTTATCACCTTATCTAGAATCTCAACCGACGAACCACAGCGTGCCACGTCGACATAACTGGCGTCGCGACGCGCGAACCTTGCTGATGCCTATAAATAGAGCGCGGAATTTCAGTTTCAGATGTACCACTCTCTCTCATCCCTTTGATGTAAAGAGAGAGTTTATCTCTCTAGTTTCTTTTAGTTTTTAGTTTTTATTTTTGTAATTAATTTTAATTACGTTTTGTAATAATAGTAATTTACTTTTTTACTTTTTACAGTTTTACTATTTACCATGAGGAGGTAACTTCTCCAGCTATGGTGAAAGTAATTCTTTTACTATTGCTATTTAGATTAATCTCCCATAAATATAATATATTCACTATTTAAAATCTTGACTTAAAAAGGATACCGCCAGATTGGTTGGTTGGTAATTAAACTTTCTTACCGCCTATATGGCAGGTTCATGGACAAATCTTTTTACCGCCTTAATGGCTGGTTGGACTTAATTTGACTTAATCAGGATACCGCCTATATGGCTGGTTGGTAATGTTATCACAAGTTTATATATTATATTATGGGAGATATCTAAATTAGTAGTAGTAAAAGTAATTCCTTTTACCTTAACATTTTATTTTATTGTAATTTACTTTTCAGTATTTACTTTATCGCATTTTTACTTTATGTATTTTATTTTCAAGTTTTTACTAGCCCTAGTTATGGTTGTAACTAAATTAGTTATCTGGGGTTGTGATGACTTTTAATATCACCGGTTTATAAAGGGGTTAGATTATAGTTTGGGTATTATTAAGATTTATTTATTGAGTCTTAATCTTAATGCTTTTTCATTAACTAGCCATTAATAAAATTGATCTGGTAAATCTAAAATGAACTAGACATATGGATTTTAAGTTTAAGACCTTAGACTCAATAGCCCACAATCTTTCTTGAGGATAGATAACCTTTTAATAGATTTCCTTACAAGATAGAATATACCTGTCGGGCGGGGGTAGCCAAATTGGAACTTAATCTTAATGAATCCAGATAATTTGGTTGACATAGACATATGGTTCAATTGGGTTAAACTGGGTATTTGTGTCTGACCATCGACAGAAGCTTAAACATAATTTAGTGTTCCAAGTTAATAAAATCAATATATTACCCAACTTTAAGATAACCACTTCATCTTTAAAATGATATTAAAAGAAATCACAACCCTAGATAGTTTTTAATATTGAATTTTCTTAAAACCTACTTTCGACAATTTTATTTGCTTGCTTTTAAATTTAGAATCGTCACCATTTCAAATCAATCAATCAACCTGTTAGATACTAGTAATCATTTGACCTCATAAAATTAATAGTTTAGATATTAAGTCCTCGTGTGATCGATATTTTTATACTACTTGAACGATACGTGCGCTTGCGTTATACGTGTTTGTTTACGCCAGTCAAGTTTTTGGCGCCGTTGCCGGGGACTTATTTATCTTTTACTATTAGTTTAGGGGTTAGATACATTTACTTGTATCTAATTTCTTTTTACTTATTGTTTTTGTTTTCTTGTGTTTCAGGTTCTCAGAAACTACATGAGACGAACCAAAAGCTTTGAACTCCGACCGCTTGACCCGGAAATTGAAAGAACCATCAGACAGTTGAGAAGGGAAAGGCGAGAAGGCCAATAAGCTTTAGTCAACATGGAACCTGAACCTTTGGAAGTTGCACCACCAATTCCCATTCGAGACAGAACCATTCCGGTGGTTGACATACTCATTTCCTGTATTGTACTTCCTCTCTTACCATCAAATGCGGGTGACATCAAAACATGCATTCAGATGATTCAGCAGTCAGTTCAGTTTGGGGGGAAGGCAACTGAAGATCCTAATGCCCACATCAGCAACTTCCTGGAAGTTTGCGGTACTTTGAATTACAACCGAGAAGCTGAAGAAGCAATGCGACTACGTGTTTTCCCATACTCTTTGAAGGACAGAGCTAAAACTTGGCTACATTCACTACCAGTAGGTTCCATCACAACTTGGAACACTTTAGCCACCAAATTTCTTGCAAAGTACTTTCCACCAACCAGAACCGGAAAACTGAGGAATGACATCACATCCTTTGTACAACAAGATTCAGAATCCCTCTGCGAAGCTTGGGAAATATACAAAGATTTTCTCTGGAAATGTCCTCACCATGAGATTTCAAAATGGCTTCAAGTCCAAACATTCTATAATGGGCTTTCTGGAATAATGAGAACCACAATCGATGCTGCTGCTGGAGGAGCCTTGATGGCAAAAGGAGAAGATCAAGCCTGAGACCTAATCGAAGAAATGGCCAACAATAATTCCTTGTGGCCAACAGAAAGGAGCATGATCCAAAGAATTGCAGGAATTTATGAAAGTGGAGCCAATACAGCAGTCAACGCCAAGCTAGATCAGATATGCAAATTCATGGAGACTCTTACCACTAGATCCACAAGTTCACAATATGGAGGAGCACCAGAGTCGAACCAACTTGAAGAAACGGTGAATTTTGTCAACAATTTCAACAGACAGGGGAACAATCCATATTCCAACACCTACAACCCAAGGTGGAGGAATCATCCTAATTTATCATGGAGCAACAATTCAGGCCAACGGCAGAACTATCCACCACCTGGATTCCAGCAACAGAACAAAAGCCAGGAGCAGGCAAATGAATCAGGAATAACAGAAGTGTTGACCCACTTGAAAAATATAGAAGCAAAACACGACTCTCAAACAGCAAGATATGATGTTATGTTTCAATCCCAAACAACATTAATTCAAGGTCAATCTGCTTATATTAAAGCACTGGAGAATCAAATTGGACAGCTGACAAATGCTCAGAGTTACAGACCGTCAGGTACCCTTCCTAGCAACACAGAGCCAAATCCAAGAAACATGGGGAAGGAGCAATGTCATGCCATCATGTTAAAAAGCGGTACTGAAATCAACAAAGGTGTTGGAGCCAAAACAACTGCTGAGGAAGTTCCAAAAGAAACAAAGCAACAGATGGAGGAAAAAGAAGCAAAGGAAAAAGAACAGATCATTCTACCTCCACATTTTCCTCAATGTCTTCAGAAGAACAAATTGGACAAGCAATTTTCTCGGTTCCTAGAGATCTTCAAAAAGCTACATATCAACATTCCATTTGCAGAAGCGTTGGAACAAATGCCCACCTATGCCAAATTCATGAAAGACATTCTTTCACGAAAACATAGATTGGAAGATTACGAAAACATAAATCTATCACTATTACCCACTCATTTAACTTAATATTTTGTATAGTTTCTTGAGTTTTGTGAATATTTTGATGTGTTTTTTGTTATTTTGTAGATAAATAAAGTTTCAGGACACTCTGGAGGTGATTTGGGCCAAAACAGTGAAAATTGGACGAAAATGGCATTTTGGTAATTTTCCGCGTCGCGACGCCTAACGTGCACCGAACAGTGCTAACGTGCGCCGGGTCCACAAATCAGAATCTGAGAAAAGTTTGACTTTACTAACGTGCGTCGTGCCACGTGTCACCATCATAGCCGATCTGCTAACATGCGCCGTGCCATGTGTCATCATCCTACGGTGCCGACAGTCGACATCGCCATGTGTTGTCACGTGTCATTGCCACATCATCGTCTACATCACCAGGTTGACCAGTCAAACTACCACGTCATCGCCATGTCATCATCAATCAATCACATCATGCCACGTGTCGCAATTCTATGGTGCCGACAGTCACTTTGCCACGTGTCGCCATGTCATCGCCACGTCATCGCCACGTCAGTGTCAATTATTGGTTCTCTAATCCTTATCTGACACGTGGCGGATAAGAATCTAGCCGACCAAACAGAAGCCGCCACGTGTCACAATAATTGAGTCTCCAACAACCTCGCCACGTGTCACCTTATCCAGAATATCAACCGACGAACCACAACGTGCCACGTCGACATAACTGGCGTCGCGACGCGCGACCCTTGCTGATGCCTATAAATAGAGCGCGAAATTTCAGTTTCAGATGTATCACTCTCTCTCATCCCTTTGATGTAAAGAGGGAGTTTCTCTCTCTAGTTTCTTTTAGTTTTTAGTTTTTTTGTAATTAATTTTATTACGTTTTATAATAATAGTAATTTACTTTTTACTTTTTACAATTTTACTATTTACCATGAGGAGGTAACTTCTCCAGCTAGGGTGAAAGGTAATTCTTTTACTATTGCTATTTAGATTAATCTCCATTAAATATAATATATTCACTATTTAAAATCTTGACTTAAAAATGATACCGCCAGATTGGTTGGTTGGTAATTAAACTTTCTTACCGCCTATATGGTAGGTTCATGGACAAATCTTTTTACCGCCTTAATGGCTGGTTGGACTTAATTTGACTTAATCAGGATACCACCTATATGGCTGGTTGGTAATGTTATCACAAGTTTATATATTATATTATGTGAGATATCTAAATTAGTAGTAGTAAAAGTAATTCCTTTTACCTTAGCATTTTATTTTATTGTAATTTACTTTTCAGTATTTACTTTATCGCATTTTTACTTTATGTCTTTTATTGTCAAGTTTTTACTAGCCCTAGTTATGTGTTTAACTAAATTAGTTATCTGGGGTTGTGATGACTTTAAATATCACGGTTTATAAAGGGGTTAGATTATAGTTTGGGTATTATAAAGATTTATTTATTGAGTCTTAATCTTAATGTTTTTCATTAATGGCCATTAATAAAATTGATCTGGTAAATCTAAAATGAACTAGACATAGAGATTTTAAGTTTAGACCTTAGACTCAATAGCCCACGATCTTCCTTGAGGATAGATAACCCTTTAATAGATTTCCTTACAAGATAGGAATATACCTGTCGGGCGGGGGTAGCCAAATTGGAACTTAATCTTAATGAATCCAGATAATTTGGTTGACATAGACATATGGTTCAATGGGTTCTTGGTTAAACTGGGTATTTGTGTCTGACCATCGACAGAGGCTTACACATAATTTAGTGTTCCAGGTTAATAAATCAATATATTACCCAACTTTAAGATAACCACTTCATCTTTAAAATGATATTAAAAGAAATCACAACCCTAGATAGTTTTTAATATTGAATTTCTTAAAACCTACTTCGACAATTTTATTTACTTGCTTTTAAATTTAGAATCGTCACCATTTCAAATCAATCAATCAACCTATTAGATACTAGTAATCATTTGACCTCATATAAAATAATAGTTTAGATATTAAGTCCTCGTGGGATCGATATTTTTTTACTACTTGAACGATACGTGCGCTTGCGTTATACGTGTGTGTTTACGCCGGTCAGATACTTTACACATTGATCCTAGATCAAATCTCTCTCTTTCTATCTCCCGCTAGCACATGTATTACTTCTACCTGTTACACTACACTTCTAAAGAAACCTCATTTACATTGAGGGGAATAGGTATACATTATTCATGCATCGCAACCATGTATTCACACAAGCATGTTATCAATCAATCTAATCAAATTAATTAATCTGATAATTAGTGATCATCCAATGTTCAAACAATGATTTGATTTTGCTCGAGTCAAACTCGTTTTGCGAATAAGTACTCAAAGTATGAATTCTCGAATTAAATTAAACTACATAATTAAATCCAATTCAATTTGTATTTAATACTAATTCGCTATTTAATTCCAAATTAAATACTACATTTTATTAACGAACCTATACGACTTAAATTCCAAATTTAATCGTTACGGGTCTCAAAGTCCGATTAACGTCCAACGTCAATTTAATTAAAGTCCAATGGGCTTTTAATTAATTTCTTAAGGCGTAGACTTTTGGTCAACTCGGGTCAAACCCAATCACCAAAGTCCAATCCGAGAGTTACCCCATAAACCCAGAAATCAATTTTGGCCCATTAGGCCCAATTAAACTTTAAAGGTCCATTAGTCGCATTTGGGCTTTATGGAAGCGGTTTTGGGCCAAATTGGATCCAACCAATTTTGCCTAAACCCAACTTGGTACAACCAAGCCCAATAAGCCCATTTACAACCCTTAAGCCCAATTTCACAAAATTAGGCCCAATTCAATTAAATTATAAAATTCTAAATTCCCAATTTAATTACATAAAGTGTATAACATAATTAATTACCCAATTAACATTTCTAAAACATCAATTAGCCTAATTAATCATGCTTATCAATATTAAATCATGTCCAACACAATTTAACAAAAATCAAACCCAATTACATGCTTCAAGTGTCTCGGCCAAGGAGGATTTCTTGTCCAATTTTAAATCCCAATCCAATTGAATCCAAATCAACATTAAATCAACATCCCCAAATGATTTCCAACACATCCAATGATCAAAAAAATCAAAAATCCAAGACTTTAGGTTCATGTGGTTCGGGCCAACACATCAAAAATTGGGAAAAATATTCCAAAAAACCTTTTCATCAAATTGATCCAATCATTCCTCAATTAAACATCAATTAAGCATATTAAATCATCCAATTTCATTATTCGTGCTCAAAATCAAGTTTGCCCATTTTAAACCCTAAATCATTTTCATGCTCAATATTGGCTCAAGATACCAATGTTGGATTCTCTAAGGTCCAAGGATCATTATCAAGCAATGAAAACAAGTGAATACACAAAGGAGAATGGCACAGAATAAATCACAATGAACAGATTGGATGCTACGAAGAACAAAATTTTATCCCATTGTTGGTGAAGCTCACGGCAGTCCACTGTCAAGGTGTCCTCCATTTTCGGTTTTGGTTTGATCCATGAAGCTCCAAGCTTTGTTTGGTCATTCCTTGCTCAGGTAGTGAGTTCCCTATCACCTTTGTAAGGACTCATTGTGGGCTTCACCTTTGATTTTGCCACAAAAATCATCAATTTCTTCACCTTGTATTCGGTCAAACCAGAAAATAAGAAGAGAAGAAATGGCTTGTTTTGGCCGAGAGAGAGGAAGCAAATTTGGCTCCCAAAAACGTGAGCAATAGAGAGAGAATGGAAGTTATGTATTGTTTATCATTTTGTGTATCTAATACACAATATTCCATTTTCAAAAATTAAATAAATGATTTAGCAAATACAAAAAGTCAAGCCTTAATTGCCAACCACTTCCATCACTATTCACATCAACTCACATCACTCAATCAAGTGACAACTTGTCACATCACTCAAAGTGACATTTGATTTGACGCTTGATGTGACTAATGATTTGACGCTAGATTTGACTTGTGTGCCGCACTCGAATTCGAAATGCGAATGCGCTCGCAAACAATCTGGGCTCGGGGTTTGCTAATTCCAAATTAACGAATTTTCGTTGCGACGGTAATTAAATGATTATGCCTAGCGAAATCACTATTTATGTCGCTAACGAATTAATTCTAAATTAACATCTTCGCCCGAATTAAAATCTGATTTTAATTCCGCGTCGAAATCCAATTTCGTTTAATATATCGAATATATTAATTTATCGATTAATTCCAAATAAGCGTTATCTCTCTTTAATTGATATTTTATCCTAGATAAAATATCTCCGCAATTAATCCCAGATTAATTTTCTCTCTCATCTAATTAATCCCAGATTAATAAAAGTGCGAGTCATACGTCATCGGTGAATCTTCGGGAAGCGACCCATGAGATCCCCGGATATGTGGCAGTAAAATACGGTCATCGGACTATCCGAACACGTAAGTACCTCGTACTACGTTTATACCGATTTACAAGACAAGGTTGGCTTCTAGCAAAGCGCCATGCCTACCCAATTCTCCAGAAATATGCTTACAGAATAAGCGATCTATATCAGACATAGTATACATAGTATTGTGTATGTCGATCCAGTATCGAATGATCACGTGCTAGGCCTGGGGCTGGAATTGTGTCTGCCCCGTACGAAGCACATGTCGGATGTCTAGTGACTAGTCTCTATAATCGGATATACATGACATTGTCATAATATCCCGATAGCTGCAGTATTTAAAAGAACCAGTCCCGTATCCTACGTGACCATCATCTCCACTATGATTGGAGTGATATTTCCGTCTTGACATCACACCCAACACACTACGATTCTCGATATACCCAGAAGAGGCATACACAGAAACGGTTATTAAAGCCCTGGGACGACCAAAACCAAAGTATATTGATTGTCGCAAGTATTAGCGGTGCAAGTCTCAGGTTAAGACCAAATACACCTACCTGATTTCAGACTTCCATAGACACATAGTCATACTACCAATGGAATTCTGAGGGGGTTTATCCAGAGCGAAGCTGTTTCCCGTACCATCGGTAAAAACACAACCTCCTATTACACTTGCATGAGTATCATATACCCAAATATATGAGAACTATACAGTTATGCCATCACAACGCGTACAAGTGTAATACTAGTCTTTACGTAATATCGATGTCCGATCTCGATAATACTCTGACTAGGGATATTTAATGATTTATCCTTCGTGGACTGATACTGTCTCATATCATTCTCAATCCAGAAACAAATCATAAGGACCTCCTATCATTTATACATCTTGGTGATCTAATCACAAATGATAAGAGTGCAATCTTCTTTGTCACATAGTTAATTTGTACAACAACACCATGATCTGTACAAATAGGGACGCTATGGGTCATTAATGTCCAACAATATGTCCATTACATATATAGAAAATGTACTAGTTTACCAATATAATGACCGACCCATGTCAATATATCTAGACCAGGAATAATTTATATTCCAGAGAATGGTGATATTTCTCAACACAATTTGCAACTCTTACAACTAATCACCAAATATATTGTAACTTCCGGGGTCTTTACTATTTTATTATAAGGTTCCGAGTAAAACTCGAAATCTCTAACTCTTAGAATAATCTAACACTTAGATTTAAATAGATAAATAAAAGTAAGAAATTTACCATATAAGAATTGAATAAATAATCATGATAAAGAAAATATTGCATTGCATAAATAATAAATATTCATACAAAAAGAATGGTGCTCGATCACCATTTCCAACACTCTCACTTGATAAAGTTCCATTCACGATGGTATCTAATACCCATCGACTCCACGTGTTTCTCAAACAGCTTGGGAGTTAAGGCTTTAGTCAGTGGGTCCGCTACATTTTCTTCAGTTCGTACTTTACAAACTAAAATATCACCTATAGCCAAAATTTCTCTAATTATGTGATACTTTCATTCCACATGCTTAGATTTCTGATGAGTGCGAGGTTTTTTGGCTTGAGTTATCGCACCATTGTTGTCACAATATAATGGAATAGGATCTCACTATAGATGGGACTACTCCAAGCTCCGCAATAAACCTTTTGATCTAGACAGCTTCATTTGCGGCTTCTGAAGCAGTAATGTATTCTGCCTCAGTGGTGGAATCATCAGTCGAACCTTGCTTGGTTCTCTTCCAACTAATGGCACTGCCATTGAGAGAAAACATAAAACCAGATGTAGACTTTCTATTATCTGGATCAGATTGAAAATCTGAATCTGTGTAACCTCTCAACTGTAAGTCATTTTCTCCATAAATGAGAAACTTATTGTTGGTTTCTATTAAGGTCCCAAGATCAATAATAAGCATGAAATATGTGCGAATACAAATCAACGAAGTTTCGGAATACCTACATCGATCGGTTGAGCGACGCGGCAAGCAATGGAAAATTAATTTTCGCCCTTGACAGTTCACGGTAGTGAGCAGTCCCTGCTCCTCCATTTTCTATTTTGAGCTCCTCGAACAAGCTCCTAGCTTCGTCGAATGGTTCCCGGCTCATGGGTGGACTTCCCTATCACCTTCGCATGTCTCGTAAGTGTGCTAGCACTTGTGATTTTGCCACAAAACTCACTATTGCTTCCGTTCACTGCTCGATTTTTGGAGAAACCAGTGAGCAATTTTTTCCTCCATGGGCGTGTGCAGAGAGAGAGAGAGAAAGAGAGAATTGGTTGATTTGATTCCAAATTTGTGTATCTTATACACACATTTGAATTTCAAATTCATTTCATGTGCATTTTCCTTTCAAAAAGTCAAATAATAATGGCACCAACCACTTCCATCACTCAATCCATCAAGTTGTCAAGTCACATCACTCAAAGTGACAAATTATTTGACACTTGATGCGACTAGCGATTTGACGCTTGATTTGACTTGCATGCCGTACTTGAATTCGAAATGCGAATGCGCTCGCAAATAATTCCGGGCTCGGGTTCGCTAATTCAAAAAATAACGAATTTCCGTTGCGTGTAATTAAATGATTACGCCTAGCGAAATCACTATTCACGTCGCTAACGAATTAATTCTAAATTAATTCGTTCGCCCAATTAAAATCTAATTTCAATCCGCGTCGAAATCCAATTTCGTTAATATATCAAATATATTAATTAATCGATTAATTCCAAATTAATCGTTATCTCTCTTAATGGATATTTATCCCAGATAAAATATCTCCGCAATTAATCCCGGATTAATTGTCCTCTCTCATCAAATTAATCCCAGATTAATTTAGAGTGCGAGTCATACGTCATCGGTGAATCTTTGGGAAGCGACCCATGAGATCCCCAGATATGTTGGTAGTAAATTCGGTCGTGGACTATCCGAACAAGTAAGTACCAAGTACTACGTTTACTGATTTACAAGACAAGGTTGGCCTCTAGGAAAGCGCCATGACTACCCAATTCTCCGAAAACATCCTTACAGGAATAATGGATCTATATCAGGCGTAGTATACTAGTATTGCGTATATTTGTCCAGTATCGAATGATCACGTGCTAGGCCTAGGGTGGAATTGGGATTGTGTCTGCCCCGTACGAAGCACATGTCGGTATCTTGGTAACTAGTCTCTATAATCGGATAAACCTGACCTTGTCATTTTATCCCGATAGCTGCAGCATTTAAGAGAAACAGTCTCGTATCCTACGTGACCATCATCTCCATATGACTGGAGTGACACTTCATCTTGACATCACACCAACACACTACGATTTCTCAATATACAAAGCATTGGCATACACAGAACCTGTTAAGTCCTGGACGACCACAACCAAAGTATATTGTTGTCGAAAGTATAGTATTAGCGGTGCAAGTCTCAGGTTAAGACCAAATACACCTACCCTGATTTCGGACTTCCATAGCACATAATCATACTACCAATGGAATTCGAGGGGGTCTATCCAGAGCGAAGCTGTTTCCCGTACCATCGGTAAAACACAACCTCATATTACACTTGCATGAGTATCATATACCCAAATATATGAGAACTATGTCGTTGTGCCCTCACAAACGCGTACAAGTGTAATACTAGTCTTTTACGTATTTATCGATGTCCAATCTCGATGATACTCTGACTAGGGATATTTAATGATTTATCCTACGTGGACTGATACTGTCTCATATCATTCTCTGTCCAGGAACAAATCATAGGGACCTTCTATCATTTATATATCTAGGTGATCTAATCACAAATGATAAGAGTGCAATCTCCTTTGTCACATAGTTAATTTGTACAACACACCATGATCTGTACAAATAGTGACGCTATGGGTCATAATTGTCCAACACTTATCATTTGTACCCTTAAGGTATTTCAAGATATATTTCACAGCCATCCAAATGGTTCTGACCCGGATCAGACTGATAACGACTTGTAACACTTACAGCCATGTTGATATCAAGTCTAGTACATAATATGACATACATTATGCTACCAACATCGGAAGCATAAGGCTGGCTAAGCATTTTAGCCCTTTCATCATCTGTCTTATGACATATTTTCTTAGATAGATGAATACCATGTTTGAAAGGCACATTGGCTGTCTTATAGTCAACAAAGTTGTACCTTTCTAAGATCAAATCAATGTACTTGGACTGAGAGAATCCTATCATCCTCCTTACTCTATCTCTATTAAGTTTATACCTAGTATATAAGAGGCCTCTCCCAAATCCTTCTGAATAAATTCTTACTTAGATAGGCTTTGACATATTGTAACATACCTATATCGTTTCCGATAATAAGTATATCATCAACATAAAGCACTAAGAAGACTACCATGCTCCCACTTATCTTTTTATAGACACAGGATTCCTCTTCGTTTTTAATGAAACCAGACGATCTGATCACATCGTCAAAATGAAGATTCCAACTACGGGAAGCTTGTTTAAGTCCATAAATAGATCTTTTAAGCTTACATACCATATTAGAATTTGGCGAATGTGAATCCCTCGGGTTGTTCCATATGGATATCTTCTCAAGATTTCATTTAGAAAAGCCGTTTTCAATTCCATCTGCCAAATTTCATAATAATAATGTGCGGCAATAGCTAATAAAAATCCTGATTGACTTAAGAATGGCTACATGAGAAAAGGTTTCCTCATAATCAGTACCAGATTTCTGAGTATATCATTTTGCTACTAGTCGGGCCTTAAAGGTTTCAACCTTTCCATCGGGCCCCCGCTTTCTCCTGTAAACCCATTTACATCGATAGGAACAATTTCGTCGGGAATCGGAACCAAGTCCCAGACTTGATTATCATGCATTGAGTCAATCTCAGATTTCATAGCTTCCAGCCATTTCTCCGCATCGATGTCTAGCATCGCTCTATGTAGGTTAAAGGATCATTTTCTTCGATTAAGAAAACATACATCGAGAGCATCGTGATGTCTCTGTCCTATACCTGACAGGGGGTCTCGTATCCTTTGTGGACCTACGAGGTGGTTGTGTCAAAGGTATCTCATCTTCTTGAACTTCTGGTTCTATCGTCGATTCAATGGTACTTTATTGACTTCTCAAAGATCAATCATTTTATGATCTGCACTTTCTAACACAATTGAGTTCTAAGAAAGTTTCATTTCGAGCAACGAAAATTTCGGTTCTCGGGATCATAGAACTGATATCCCATGGAATTTTTAGAATATCTAATGATCGATACTTGCACCCTCTAGGTGCAAGTTTATCCCGTTGTGCAACTCTTACATAGGCAGGACAACCCCAAAATCTTAACATATTAAGACTCGGTTTCCTTCCAGTCCATAACTCATACGGAGTAGTCGGAACGGTTTTCGATGGAACTTTGTTCAGAAGATGAGCGGCAGTGTCTAGAGCATGGCCCCACAAGATATTGGTAGATCAGTAAAACTCATCATCGATCGAACCATATCTAATAAAGTTTGATTCTCCTCTCTGAAAACACCATTGTGTTGAGGAATGCCTGGAGGAGCATACTGAGCAAGAATCTCATTCTCTTTAAATAACCCACACAAACTCACTGCTCATGTACTCACCACCCCGATCTAATCGAAGGCATTTCAAGAGTTCCGGTTTGTTTCTCTACTTCAAATCATTATTCTTTGAACTTTTAAAAATTTCTGATTTGGGTGTCAAAGAAAAACATAACCATATCGTGACAAATCATCGATAAAAGTTACAAAGTATTGAAACCCACCCATGACAGCATGATTTATAGGACACATACATCGGAATGCACAAGTTCCAATAAATGATTAGCACGGTGTCCAACACCACTAAATGAGGATTTGGTCATTTTACCTTGAATACAATATTACACAAACTGGTAAAGGTTCTATGGTTAGATCCGATATCACACCATCATTAACTAGTTTGGTAGGCGTTTTATGCATATATGACTAATCTCATATGCCAAAGTTCTATGTTATTATTTCACTTGATCTTTTTTTTAGATTTCTCTATATTAAAGACATCACGATTTTTTGGTAAGAATGTAATGACCATCAACCATGGGACATGAAACAAGCAAAACATTCATATTATCATATAATCCAAAAGACCATCTTTAATATTTACATGAAATCCTTCATTGTCAGTACATTAAGTGAGATGATTTTTCGTATCATAGTCGGCACAAAAAAATAACAGTTATTAAGTTTAATATTACATTCATCAGAGAGTTTCAAAAAACAAAATTCCTACTGCTTCAACTTGTAGAGAATCTTCATTCCCTACTCGCCAGCTGGATCTCTCCCGACTTCAATCTTCTAGTTTCCCTCAGATCTGCCAACGAATTACAGATATAAGAAGGTCAAGCGGTGTCTAACACCCAAGTCGAACTAGAATCAAAAGCAAGTGTAATGTCAATAATAGGAAAGCAAATACCTGAGGTAGCTTTCTTCAAAGAGCTAAATATTTCGGACAGTTGCGTTTCCAGTGTCTAAGCATGTCGCAGTAGTTAAAATTTCATTTTGCCACATCTGTCTTCACCTTTGGCTTAGAAACCCCTACGGAAGCAACCTTTGGACCTTTACCTTTGACTTTCTTTTTCTTTTTCTTTTTCTTCCCAGCCGGCTTTGAGAAAGCCTGAGAAGGTCCAGAAGAAGACAAGTACCAGTGACCATGAATGCAGAACTATTCTTATTCATGTCATCTTGAGCCGTCAACAACATTTGTGCAACTCAGAATAGGTGAGAAGCATCTTATGCATGTAAAGTTAAAATAAAGTCCTTGAAAGACTTAGGAAGAGATGCGAGAATCACAATGTAGGCATTGCATTTTCGCATGTGAAACCCGATGATGAGCCTCATTTGAGGCACTACCTTTTGAGTCATGAAAGCCGCGGAAACGGATATCGGAAGGGGAAATTCAGGATAAACAAGCTCACTGTCTTCGTTGGTGATGCGTTCGTTACTTCGTTCGAACCTCGTGCAGATTGCGGACGTTCGTGCCGCGTGCGATGGGCGTTCGAACGGAGCCGGTAATTCTGGTTTTGCTGCTAGCCTCACACCCCAGCCCATTTAGCTCCCCAAAGCCCATAAAACACCCCCAAATTAAATAAATAAATATTAAAATAAATATTAAACATTAAAAATAAAACATTTAAACCACTTACCAATTAAAAAAACAATTACCAACTTAAACTAAAATCATGCCTAATTTAAACAAATCACATACTAAATCAAAATATAATCATACCAATTAAAATCAATCCTAACCAATTAAAGCCAATCATATATTGACTTCCTAATCTAATAAGATTATTTACCAATATAAAATTTGTATTCCTAAACCAACACAAAATTAAATATTACAACTTCCTAATTTAAAAAATATCTTGTCCCCCCTCAATCTTGTGTATGCCTTTCTCACCTCTCCTAATTTGGAAACAAGATCCCTTCCCTTGTCAACCCTAGCCATTCTCTATATAAACAACCCCTAACCCAGGCCATTGCTCTCCTTAACACATAGAATTCACACCCAAACTCTCTCAAAATCTCTCTAGACTCTCTCTACACACCCAAGACCAAACAAGAAAAAGAGAAAACACTTCACACATACACAAGCAAGAAAACAAAGAAAACCACCACAAGCCACCTCCCACTTGTAGCCGAAACATCCATCTACACAGCAGCCCTCCACCACCGAAAATTACCACAAAAAACCACACCCCTAAAACACACCTAAATAACCTCCTAAATCACCTTAACAGCAGCCCAAATCTTTAAAAAAAAACAGTAACTTAGAAAACTACATAGATAACCTTAAAAATAATCACTTTTAATTGCACTAAGAACCCACACAACTTGGAATAGTTCTTTGAAAACATTGAAACAGGTAGCCCGTGCAGTGAGCAGCAAAACAGGAGCCGAATAGGAGCAGAACGGAGTTCGAATAATAAGCAAAGCAGCGAAGCAGTGAGCTAGGACGTTGAACCAGCGGACCAGAAAAAGTTGCGGAGCCTTACCCCCCCTTTCGATCTTCGTGGAACGTGAGTCCGAGAGACGGCTTAAAAGGTTAGACCTGAGGGTATCTTTCACACTTGTTTCCCTTTTCCGCATTATTTATTAAGTATTTCTTGTATGATTGTAATGTTGAAATGTGTGTTGTGATTTTTGAGTAAATAAACATGCATGAATTATGAGATGTAAATGTCTTGTGGGCATTAGATGAATGAGAGATGTGTCAACTCTCGCGGTATATATCGGATGGAAACCCGGACATAAATTTCATAGCCGATTCCGAATGGACGGTAATATGATCTGTACTCGGGCCACAACTCCAGTACCGCTTGAGTAAACGGCACCATCTCTCTTTCGTTGTGTTGCGTTTTGTTTATTTAGTTTTCTCTTGAATTCAATATATCGTTTATTTTTGTATGATCCAACCAAGCGCATGGGCTTAGGAGTTAGTCCAAAGGTCCTCCATTTGTGAGACAAAGAGCCGAAAGGGCCACCTTCGTGACACTACTTCGCCGCGCCGGTTGATGTATGTTCGGTTGGACGCAAGATACGTTCAATCGAGTATACTTAGTTTGATATTATTATCTCTATTTTCGTATGTATAAGTCAATCGAGCGCATGGGCTTAGTAAGTGTGTTGTGAGATCCCCTATGGGGAGGGGCTAAAAGCCCTTTACCCACGATGCTTTGCCGCGCCGGTTGATGTGTGTTCAGATTGGACGTAAGATATGTTCAATCGGGCATACTTGGTTGATATGATTGGTTCTATTCTTGTATGTGTGATGTGACGCGCATGGGCTTAGTATGTTGGTCTAAAGGTCCTCTCTTTGAGAGATCAAGAGCCCAAAAGGTCACCTTTACGGCAGTGCTTCGCCGCGCCCTTTTATTTTCTGTATTGCATCCTATTTCATGCATCAGGTCCGTGTCCGTTCGAACGCGTTTGCAAACGCAACTCGAACGTGCATACATTTTGCCTTATCATGCATCAGGTCTCCTTTCCGTTCGAACGCGTTTACGAACGCTACTCGAACGTGAGTATTCTGTTTCATTTCCGTTCGAACGCGTTTACGAACGCTACACGAACGTGCACACACTGAACTGAGTCTGCCTTATTACATTCATGCATGATTGCCTATTGGTTGATCTTTCTTATGCAAATGTGTCAATGTATTACCATTCATATGCTCGTGTCATGATAACATTTGGGTATTATTTCTTGCGGTATATCGGATGGAAACCCAGACGTAAATTCCGTAGCCGATTCCGAATGGACGGTAGTGCGGTCTGTACTTGGGCTACAATTCCACGTACCACTTGGAAAAGTGCCCATACGTGTGCTTGTTGGTACTATGTGTGCTTGTATGGTTAATATGTGTGCTTGTGTTTGTTTTTCCTGAATATGATATGCAAGTAAAGATGTATGTTAGTTGCTATCTTGATATGTTAAGCATGCAATCTTATATATGAAATACATGTATATTTAGGCGCACATTTTAATTTATAAATGTGACTTTAGAAGCATGATACCTCTAGAAATAATTGTTACTTCAGCTTGTTTAAATTATTATATAAATCCTTTCATTACAAGTGACATAAGTAAGGGACCATTCCGAACCCAACGGTTTGAGGTCTTCCCTTGCGAGGGGTGAGTGCGGCCTTAAATCTTTGTCCCGGTTCACACCGGGTGGCGACTCCATGTTATGTAATCTTTCCCAACTAGGTCGCGAGCCTAGGAACGGCGTCGCCCAGGTTCTGTGTCCCACACACACTATTCCCGAGGCGGTTATCAATAGGAATATACATCCTTTCGAGCTCTTCGATACAATCTATTAGCTTCATCACATGTGGGCTAACAGGTTTTCCCTCCGGGAGGAAAGTATGAAAAAGCTCGACAGCCACCCTATGCATCTCTACCTGTGGTCGATCACTGAATAATTCCTTTATATGTATCAAGATGGATCCGGAATCAGGCATCGACATATACTTCCTCTGTAGTTCCGGCACCATAGATCCCAAGATGTAATACTGAACTTTCTGATCATCATCCTTCCATCTTTTGAACATCTCATGTTCCTCATCTAAAGAATCATCAGAAACCCTTGCGGGCATTAGGCGATCTAGAACATATTCAAGTTGCTCTGCTTGACATAGGATTCGAAGATTCATGAGCCAAACATTATAATTAACAGCACCCTTGAGCTTACGCGTATCAAGTATACGCGAAAGCGGGTTCGAACCAGACATTCTGTCTACACAAGGAAAAATAAAATAAAGCGGAAATTAATATTTAAATATTAAGATAAAACACTAATATATATATGGATTTACTTTTTCTATAAAGTGCCATCACATTGTCTTACAATTTTTATAATTCTCTACAAACAAGAATACAAAAATTAACTCTTAAATCTCACAATGCAAAGTAGATCCTTCTTGACATTTACGCAAATCTCACGCTTTAGCAATATTGACCTTTGTATTCGCAATAGACGAGAAGGTAGACAACTATTGTCAATTGCATCTCATGCAACTCTTACATTCGGTCCTAAATCGAATCTCATCCTCACGTTTTAGCAATATTGGATAGTTCAATTTTTAGATCAACTTGTCTATCGTCGAAAGTAGGATACTAATATTAACCTCACGCTTTAGCAATATTGGATAATACTTTCTCTTAATTTCGACTCATCTCATGCTTAACCGGATTAGAACAAAACATTACAATCAATCCCTCACGCTTTAGCAATATTGAGAAAAATCATAATGGTTTAACTAATACCATATAGACAAGCCGGACCATGTCATATTTTCACACAAAATTAATGACACTTAGATCTAGTGTAGAGATTTCAACAAGCTCAAATGCATACAAATATTTAAATGTATGCATGTACAATAAAATGCCTAAACATGTAATCTACTATTAAATGTATGCATGGGCATTTTATACAATTAAGAAAAATTTTAAGGGTCATGAATAATTAAAGGCATGTATTGCTCTGATACCACTTGTTGAGTGAGGAACGACAATGTCGAGCGCAACGAAAACCCGCCCGAGATCAAATCCCGAGCGAATAAAAAAAAATTTATTTATTTTCGACAGTAGCAAAAACAGTGTTTAAAATTTTTTATCAACTTATTTATTCCAACGCATCAAAATAAATTTTCCATAACCTCAAAAAATATTTTAAACACTTTAATAAATTTATCAACTCTTGACAAATTAAATCCAAGCATTAAATTATTTTCCAACACTTGAAAAAATTAATCCAAGCATACAAAATATTTTTCAACACTTGAAAAAATAATCCAAGCATACAAAATTAATATATCAACTATATACCAAATTTTCATAGACTTGAATGAATAATCCAAGCATACAAAATTAATATATCAACTATATACCAATTTTTCATACACTTGAATGCTTCAAAACCTCACATACATGCTTCTAATTAATCCAACACTTCCACAACAATTTTTTTTCAACACAAATCATCAACAAATTTATAAATTAAATTTACCAACTATTGCTTTCAAACCTTGTCAATTGTTGAAGCTTTGCATCCAAAATTCTCAAATCCTCCAAGCTTTGAACTTCCTTCTTTCTCCACCAAATTGAGCTCCTCCAGGAACAAATCTTGGTGATCAAAATGTGGTTTGATCACTCAAGAATGGCAACCAATTTTTTCCCAAAATTCAACTCTTGAACCCTAGGAAAAATAAAGCTTCAAAACACAAAATTAACCATCGACTCTTAAGGATTAATTCCATGTTCATGATTATTTGTTTGGGTAATTTTTGGTGACATTTAGGCTTGGATTTAGAGAGCAAAAATCAAAATAAATTCAGTTCATTCTTCCACTTTGGTTCGGCAGTGGAGTGAAGTAAAAGCAAGCAAAAAAACAATTCATTATTTGTTCTCTTTATTTCGGCAGCCAGCAGAGAGAAGAAAAAGCAATTGTTTTGTTTTTGTTTTTATTAATTAAAATTAAAGAAAACAAACCTAAGCCTTTTAATTTAAATCATGGTTTAAACGCATCTTTACTCCACACCACATGTTTCAAAAAGCTAACTTGACCAAAGTTAAAAATTAATCTCACCACTAAGTCAACTTAGTCACAATCAAATGATTTTAGTTACTTTAACTAAAAATATTCAATTGCATTAACTTAGTTATTTTAATTAATTAAAAGCTTTATTTGTATAAACCAAGTAATTAATTTTGTACATTAATTTAACAATTAAATTAATTTACTAATTAATTACTAATTTAATGTAAATCAAATTTACAATAATCTTAATCCTTGATATCAACTCTTGATATAAAATTAATTAATTCAATTCATCTCATGAATTATCGGATCAAACAATTTAATCCTTAAACCCAAAAAATATTGTCAACATTTGACGAAAAGTCGCCCTAGTGCTCAACGAGTAAAACTTAATATAATGGAACTCTCTAGGCTCACGTTCGATTGTTACTTATATATATAGATATATATCTCATATATTCGTACACATATTCATGAAGGCCTGCCCACCTACAAATCATGACTAAAAAACAACACGACACGTCGAATCATACAAGTCGAGGTTAAAACGTTAATGTATAATCCCTTCGTCATTACCGTCTCCAATTGATTAAGATTATAGTTTTTACTGTCAAAACTTAGCTACTCAATGTAAAATAAATTTTCATAATTATATTCCATTAATAAATATATATGCAAAACTCTTTTCAAATTATTTATAATGTTAAAGAAATAATTTCTTCAATGAACTTTCGGCAAAAGATTTCCGGAATATATTCTGAAATTTTTTTGGAAACATAAACCAACCATATGGACTGACGAATCCTCATATTAACACACACCGATCTTCGTGAGCATCGGTCTATACCTAACAGTCATCCAGAGGTCAGACCATAAAATGTCTCTGACATGCATGGTATCTGGCACAGAGGGATCACTCACAAGACCACCGTGGTGTCTCAAGTCAAAGGACCACATAACTACTCAACTCGAAAAGACAACTATTGACAGTTTATGGATATCTATTAGTCATCTTTTATGAGTTTGTTCGATATCATTCCACTAATGAATTGCATTCTATACGAACTTCACTAAGCTCACAGTCGTTGAGAAAACATATGTCCATTACATATATAGACAATGCACTAGTCTATCTTTCAATATAATAAGACACTTACCAATATAATGACCCATGTCAATATATCTAGATCAGGAATAATTTATATTCGAGATAATGCGTGATATTTCTCAACACCATTTGAAACTCTTGCAACTATATCACCATTTATTGTAACTCTCGGATCTTTACTAATTTCATTTAAGGTTCGAGTAAAACTCGAAATCTCTAACTCTAATCTAATACTTAGATTTACAATATAAATAAAAGTAAGAAATTTACCATATTAATGAATAAGTAATCATGATAAAGAAAATATTATATTGCATAAATAATAAATATTCATACAAAAAGTGAATGGTGCTCGATCACCCATTCCAACAAAAAAAATATCATAAAAGCACTGTGCTGAATCACACATCAGATCACATACAATCAGAAAGCAGAATTATCCGAATCAATAACTTTTAAAACTCATCATAAATCATATTATCAAAATATCATAAAATATTTTATTTCCATCAACATCACAAATTCAGCCCCTAGAACAGTTCATTATTTTCGGCCTTGATCCAAAGAAATCCTATTTTATCAGGTTTCAAATTTAATCAATACAAGGCTAATTCCATGCTAGAGTATCCCTAAATGTGTCAACATACTCTCTATTAAGCCTAAACAAGCCAATCTAAGCAAACCTTATTCTTAATTCCATGCTAGAGTATCCCTAATTTAATGTAAAAGAAACTCATATTAATAAGAAGAAAGGGGAAAAGAGACTTACATGGATTGAGAAGTGCCTTGAAAATTCAATCTTTCACTCAAATTTGTTGATAATGAGACTAGGTCATTAACGTGAATAAGAGGAAGAAAACGTGAGGAGAGAAAGATGATGATGAATAGTATTTTGGTTTTCTTTAAATAAATGGGAGAGTTTTCTAAGCAACATGTTGACGGTGGATTTTGGTCTCAGGGCAATATGAGAATATCACTCCCGAGGTAATCCTCCTTCAATAGTGAATTTGTTTGGTTGTGGGGGGAACCAAAAGCAAACTTAGCAGAAGGTAGATAATGCGCCAATCAAACAAGGAGATTTAACGTGGTTCGGCGGATTTTTGTCCGACCTACGTCCACGGGCACAAACAGGACTATACTTTTATTGCCGAAACTCGTAACTTTTGTGTTTTTTACAAGTTTTATTCTGATGCCTTTTACACATACTCTACCCCTCTATTTATAATAGTGAAGAAATCAGATTCATCTTAGTATGAGGTTTCCTAGTTGAAACAATCTTCTGCTCCCTTAAGGAAACCTTTATCAAATCTATCTCTACTTCATTTATCCTTCTAGGACACTGTCTTTCACCAGTATCTCTTGTGAAGGTAGGATTGTCTTCTTATCTGCAAGAATAAGGTGTCATCTCCCGGAGCATGTATCACTATCTGCTCGGTCTTCATGAGGTCGGTCATGATAGTCCTTTAAATTGAGAATGCTGCTGTCGATCTGATAATGCTCGGTTATTCACGCCAAAGTGCTCGGCTGCTGATCATAAATAGCTCGGTCTCTACCTGTTGTGGTCGGTCTGTAGCCATAATGTGATCGGCTTCTTATTGCAAAGTGCTTGGGCCCTTTCTGCTGGCTTTCTATGGGTCGGGTCGGTATTAATGATCTCGCCCAAGAAGGGAGTTACCCTTTTGCCCATGTCGTGCTGTTTTAAATACCATAGTGCCTGAAAACACCATCAACACAACATATATTTTAAGTTATTTAGTCACATGTCAAATTTTACATGCTATTTCCGTCACTATGTGAACAAGCATAACAAATGACCATTTTTGACTTAATTCTGCTCCCAATTGGGAAAACATTTTTACACAAAAATTG
>SKCR01004915.1:0-167019 GCA_019454045.1 Zanthoxylum bungeanum | reverse complement strand
ACTAGTATGAAGCTTAGATTGTTCAGTTGTTGCATTCATGGGTTGTGTAGTATCATCTATTTGAATATTATATTTACTATATAATCATTATATAAATCAAGTAAAGTTTTCCTAACATTATCAACATTTGAAGAAACAATCACAGATCTATCACCTAATAAAGCATAATAATTATGTAAAATATTTTTCAAATCTTTTATTTTAAACTTTAGATCCAAAACAAAAGCAATAAGATAAACTAATGGTATCTCCCTGTAATAATTAAGTCATTTTGTTCTTATTGATACAACACATTCATTTATTGTGACTGAAGGGTCATCAAAATCATTGTTAGGATCATCAAAATCAAAGTCATCATTGTTATTATTAGGAACGGATAATACCCTAATAATATCAAGACTTGTAACGAGATAAATATTTGAAGTGGGATAAAAAATTCCAGTTGCATTATTCACGACTAAAGTAAAATATTTTATCAACATTTCAGAACCTCGATTTCTCATTTGAATACATGAAGTCGTTTCGCTTGTGATATGTTGAGTGGCATCCGCAGTCTCAGGAATGTTAGTGTTGTGTGATAAACTTGCCATTATAATGAAGAAATTGAGAATTTGAGATAACATCTTTCAATTACAAAAAAAAAAAAAATTGATATAATACGAGTAAATGATTTGAATATATGAGAATTTGAGAGAGTGAATAGAATAAATTATTTGTGATTTTGGAAAATGAATTAAAAGGTTATTTATAAATTTCTTTGATTTTTTATAATGTCCAAAATACCCCTAAAATATAGTTGTTAGGAGGGACAATTTAAGAATTTTTTATAATTTTATAATATTATTATTAAAAAAAAAACTAGCCTTTGGCAACAGTTAAAACAGTTAGCCGTTACGGTTTAATGGTTGAAACAACTAAATGTAACAGCTAACAGTTGAAACCGTAACGGCTACGGTTTCAATTGTACTAACCGCCTAAACTGAAAATTTGTATTCAATTCAATCATAACCGAGCCGGATTGATCGGTTCGATTGATCAATTAATGGTTCGATTATTGTTCCAAATCGCAACCGTGTACATGTTTAAATCTAAGCTTTAGATGGGTTGAGTGTGGAATATATAATCAATGAAGTGATAAAAATCCAACAAAAACCCAACCCCACAAGAGTTGGTTCATCTAAAATGCCCGAACTACAATATTCAGAAAAAATGGGCCCAAGTAATTATCACAGGAGCCCAAATATCATTTTACTTGAAGCCCACGAATCAGCCCAAAATGGCCCAAATCATGTACCAAGAAAGGATGGAAAGGAAAAGATAAAACACCACAAACATTCTCTCTCTCCCTGGAAACGTCTGCAACAAATGGCAGCTTCAATAGAGCCACACTTGTTCTTGAATCCAATCTTCACCACGCAAAAAACAAACTCAACACACCCACTTCACATTCAAAATCTCAAACTCAAATTCTCGCAATTTCCCGCTAAAAACTCAACACTTATTTTCACACTCAACTCTTCTTCTCATTCCGCTACAACTGATAATAGCCCGGACCCGGAGCCGGTTGCTGCTATTGTTCCGGAAAAGGGCCAGGGCCGTGACCGTCGTAAAGTCGTTCAAGTTGCGTGGGAAAAGTTGGTCCGGTGGTCTCGTTCTTGGCGCTCCAAGGCCAAAACTGACATTCTTGAACGAACTAACAAGGTTTAATTTGAATAACGCGCACTTTTTATATAATATATTTATAATCATGCATTGCAATGCTAGCGTTATTACACTGTCTTATAAAATGGGAAGTTACATACAAATGATTTTAGTGGTGGGTGCCAGTTTGTTCAACTTAAGTGGCGAAACTCCACTCACATTTGTCATGTGAAAGAGATTAGTTTCTGACTTTCTGGTTATGATATATTTAGAAAAATAATAATAAACTATCTGTGATTGAATGGATAAATAACGTAATAGTGTGGCTCACCATAATATAAGTAATCTCCCTTATAACATTGCCAATTTATACTTGGATAGCTAAGGTTTAGTAACAAACAAGAATGTATCCTTACTTTGGGTAGGATAATTCTTTGTTAGTTTCATGAAGTGTTTGATTTTTTTTTTATAATTGTTTTAAATGTTTTTTGGGCAGGTGGTGGTACTTGGAGGAGGGTCATTTGGTACAGCAATGGCAGCCCATGTTGCGAATAAGAAGGCTCAGTTGGAAGTTTACATGCTTGTGCGTGATCCTGTTGTTTGTCAATCTGTTAATGAGAAACACTGTAATTGGTAAGGATTATCTTGCTTAATTTTAATAACTTGTTTATGTGATGATTGGAGATATAATGATACAATTTGGTGGTGTTTATATTCTCTCTTTAGTCGGTACTTCCCAGAACAAAAGCTACCGGAGAATGTGATTGCAACAACAGATGCTAAAACTGCTTTAGTTGGTGCAGACTATTGCCTTCATGCCGTGCCTGTGCAGGTGTGTGTTTTGAGTTTCTGCATTCTGTTGCTTTATTTGTATTTTGAAAAATTAAATTTCACTAGAAATTAGAAAAACATGAAATTTTTATTCCTTTGCACTAATTTAGTTTATAAAGCATTGGTGATTGCCTGAATTTTGTCCTTTTTAATGCAGTTCAGTTCATTGTTTCTTGAGGGCATCTCGGAATATGTTGATCCTGGCTTGCCTTTCATATCCCTAAGCAAAGGCTTAGAGCTGAACACATTGAGGATGATGTCTCAGATTATTCCTCAAGCACTGAGGAACCCTCGTCAGCCTTTCATTGCACTATCAGGCCCTTCATTTGCACTAGAACTGATGAATAAATTACCAACAGGTGACTTGCGTCTATTGAGAATATTACATCATTGTAGAGACTGGATACGATAAATTTTTCACGTCATTGATGTTCTTAGTATTACGTTTTAGTCTTGCTATTGACTCCTAGTTTTGCAGCAATGGTGGTGGCATCAAAGGACAGAAAATTGACATATGCTGTTCAGCAGCTACTATCTTCTAGTCACTTAAGAATCAGCACTTCAAGGTAGAGGATCTTCTACATAGGGTATTTGGAAATTTTACGGTCTTTACGCTCTAATAATATGCATTTCCAATCCGCTTTATCATAGGTCCTCTCATTGTTAAAATTTTTTTTTTTTTATCTCAGTATAATATAATTTCCATCATTTATGTTGTGTTAAGCTGAGAAATGTGATCCATTTGTACAAGTAAATTGTTGTATCCAGCTTGTAACACCTTATAACTCCAGTGATGTTACAGGGGTGGAAATTGCAGGTGCACTAAAGAATGTACTCGCAATAGCAGCAGGGATTGTGGAAGGAATGAATCTCGGAAATAATTCTATGGCAGCTCTTGTTGCACAAGGTTGCTCTGAGATACGATGGTTGGCAACAAAGGTAAATCCTATTTGCTTACAAAATTATTCCCTCATCCAAATCGCTTTGTTCCAACTTCTATGGTTCTGAATTGGTTCTAATATTACCTTCAACTGGCTGCAACTCATTGAGTTCAATTTGTTTGTGCTGCATATTACAAATATAGTTGTTTTCCCATACTTGCTATTATCTCACAAAATTTTCCTTCCGCTCAATTTCTTGCAGATGGGTGCTAAGCCAACGACAATTACTGGTCTATCAGGGACCGGGGACATCATGCTCACATGTTTCGTGAATCTTTCAAGGAACAGAACAGTTGGAGTCCGTCTTGGATCAGGAGAGAAGCTTGATGATATACTAAGTTCCATGAATCAGGTACTTGTAAATCCCTCTGTGCTAGTCGAATTGTAGCTATTGGTTTGTTCATCCAATGACTGCGTGTCTTACAGGTAGCTGAGGGTGTATCAACTGCTGGGGCTGTGATTGCACTGGCCCAAAAATATAATGTTAAGATGCCAGTTTTGACTGCAGTTGCTCGGATCATAGACAATGAACTGACACCAAAGAAAGCTGTTCTCGAGTTGATGAGTCTACCTCAGGTCAATTGAACTCTCAATTAAAATCAATCAACAAGAAAATATTCATTGCTAAACCTCTAATTTCTCTAATGTAGGTAGAAGAAGTATGAAAGCTATGAGCTGTATCCCGCATTCTATCCCTCCAAGAGTGAAAGCTATATAATTAGCCAATGATCAAACTCAAGTATAGAAAATGATATCAAGAACAAAATTTTGACAATTTTTATATACACGGTAGGATTGTATCAAATTGTTGCTTTACTGAATGCTTCATTCATAGTTTTCTCAGGGAATGATTCTGCAATTGACACTACGCTGCGCTATAGAACTAAACAAGATATTATCTTCAAAAACCTTGATTGATTATTTTTCTTCAATAAATTTGTTTTCTTTGCTTCCCATGAAACCTTGATTGATTATGCATACATGTCTAGGAGCGTGGCTTGGTGGTGTGGTTCAGGATCTCACCTTGAGGTCATGGGTTCGAATTCAAGGAGAGTTTTTTTTTTTTTTTTTTTGTAAGAGCCTGAGATAGTTGAGGGTTTTACATTTCGGGTTTAAGCGGATGATTTGACGAGTCTAGAAATGATATGAAGCATTCTTGATACGTTGCTACACTCAATAAAACTCTAAATTTTTCATCTATTGTCAACAGTTGCAGCAAAGTTGATTCATTTGAAGTGCGATCACCTTCATAGGCGAATATGATTAGATCATTAAAACTTCGAATTGGGTTTGAACTCTCTGTAAACTGTTTCATCTCTTAGATGGTTGATTGTAATGGTTTGTGATTGTTGAAGAAAAATTTGGGTTCATCATACCCTATAACGATTATAAGGTAATTTAATTCTAAATTGTAATTAATTAGTATCTACAAATAAGGATCACTCATTTGTCATAAGTACAACTTTGAATTCACTTACGTATTTTGGGTAACATTTAAAGATTTAAAGATTTATCGATTTTATGATTGAGTTTAGTAAAGAGTATTGTATTGAAAGTATAAGTTAGCTTATAAATTATGGAACAAAATGTAGAGTATAAATTAACGTAAAAAAAATAATCTCATGTTGCGAAATTATAATTATAATTTTGTGAAAGTAAAAATTAGATTATAAATTAACGTTAACTATATATTTGATGTAAGGTTTAAATGTTATAACGTCATAAAATTCTCCACCAAAAAGTGCCTACAAATACAACTTCAAATTTACATATGTATTTTGGATAACCTTTAAAGATTTTTAGTAGCATTTTAATGATCCTTTTATAAGTTTATAATAAAAACAATTTTATTACTATTTTTGTATACCAATTTGATGTTTGTATAAATATAATTCAGTACGGCTGAAATGTTCTTTAATAAAAACTCTTTAATTTGGTCAACAATGAAAAAAATGTTTAAATTATAGTATTAATAAGTTCTTGAAAACAAATTAAGAATTACGTTTGACAATATAATAAAGTTAATTTGTCAGTTATGCATATGACATGTCGTACTAGCGGAGAAGAAGTTTCCTTGGATTGAACCTATAATATATATGAACTGTCGTTTTTAGAAAAAAGCCATAAATACGACGTCGTTTCTCTGCATAGTTTACAGAGATAAGCCCTTGTTCAAAATCAGCACTTTCTCAAAAACCCTAAATTCAAAGAATCAAAAAGGAGAAGAACGATAAAAATGAGCAAGAAGAAAGAAACAGAAAACGAAATATTCGCGTCGTGTTCATTCTCGAGCCTCGGCCTCCACTCCTCTTTATGCGACCAGCTCCGAGGTTGTTCCTCTTTCCCTCAGCTAAAAAAATTGACTTTTAAAAATATTTTATTTTTGTTTACAATTTCTTGATTCCACGTTAATTACTATGGTATTAAACGTAATTTGTTTACAGAAAGACTTGGATTTGAAGCTCCGACTAAAGTTCAGGCTCAAGCAATTCCTGTTATTCTCTCTGGCCAACACGTGTAATCATCTTTTGCCCCCCCTAACGTTTGGTTTGGTGATAAGTGATATAATGACTAATGAGTTTTGATGTGGCAAAATTTATCTAGACTTGTTAATGCGGCAACTGGGACTGGCAAGACGGTGGCTTATTTAGCGCCAATTATTAATCACTTGCAGAGTTGCACTCCTCGAATTGATCGCTCGAGTGGAACTTTTGGTAAATATGAGTTTTTGAATGCTTGTTGTTTTGGTTTATATATATTATATGTAGTGTGATTGGATTAATGTGTTTTGGCTGGCAGCTTTGGTTATTGTGCCAACGCGGGAATTATGCTTGCAGGTGTATGAGATTTTGCAGAAGTTATTGCATCGTTTTCACTGGATTGTGCCTGGTTATGTAATGGGTGGAGAGAATAGGTCGAAAGAGAAAGCCAGGTTGCGCAAAGGTGAAGATTTTCTATATTTCGTTTGCTTTCTGATTGACATTGCTTGACGGGTCTGGTTTATATGCCAATGTATATATCTTCAGGATGAAGTCATATGAATGTTTGTTTGAAACATCGTTCTTCAGTTGTTAACGGATTTGTAGACTCACATGATACGTTTCATATATTTCAGGCATATCTATTCTTGTTGCAACGCCTGGAGGACTTCTAGATCATTTCTTCAGTTGTTAATGGATTTGTAGACTCACATGATACGTTTCATATATTTCAGGCATATCTATTCTTGTTGCAACGCCTGGACGACTTCTAGATCATTTAAAGCATACATCATCATTCTTGCATACAAACTTGCGTTGGATAATATTTGATGAAGCAGATAGGTACACCTTATCATTAGAGTTCAGTTACAGTCTCTTAACAGATTGTTATATTCTGCAACTGTTTCATGTCTTTTTGTGCTTCTGCTAATTTTGCTTATTCTTTTTGACAGAATTCTGGAATTAGGATTCGGGAAAGAAATTGAGGAGATTCTAGATATTTTGGGTTCTAGGAATGTTGGGTCTACTGGCGAGGGAAATGAAGTCTCTACTTTTAAGAGGCAGAATTTACTTTTGTCAGCTACGTTAAATGAAAAAGTAAACCATCTCGCTAAAATTAGTCTAGAAAATCCTGTCTTGATAGGTCTTCATGAAAAGAAGGTGCTAGCAGATTCATCACATGTACGGTTTGGATCTCTAGAATCGGATGATAATGAAGAAGCAAAACATCCAAACACAACCATTACCTCTTCAAAAGACTTTAAGCTTCCATCTCAATTGGTTCAGAGATACGTGAAAGGTATATCTTAGCAGATATTTTATCTTGGTCAAACCTTCTCATTTGTTAGAGTGATCTAAGAAATGAATTTTTATGCAGTACCCTGTGGTTCTCGGCTTGCAGTACTTCTTTCCATTTTAAAACATCTTTTTGAAAGAGAAGCTTCCCAAAAGGTAAGTCTGTTTTTCAATTTTTGATTGCACTTCTTCTTTCTATCATTTTTGAGTAATGTACATGGTTTTATCCGAACAGGTTGTTTTGTTTTTTTCGACATGTGATGCAGTGGATTTTCACTATTCTCTATTGAGTGAGTTCCAGTGGTCACCCTATTCACAATCAGATACAGAAAAACAGTTATTTTTAAGATGCAAAACCTTCAGGTTACATGGGAATTTGAAGCAAGAGGATAGAAGAACCACATTTGGAGCCTTTAAAACGGAGAAGAATGCTCTTCTATTGTGCACTGATGTTGCTGCTAGAGGTCTGGATTTTCCAAAAGTAAAATGTATTATACAGTATGATTCTCCAGGGGAGGCTACTGAATACGTGCATAGGTATTTCAAGACATCTTTTTGTGGGAATTTTTATTTAATATATCATTGGTTGTTGGTTTTCTTTGTTAAGGACTCTTTTTGCTGCATTCTGATGACTGCCTACACTCTTTTTTCCAATCCATGATGCAGGGTTGGTAGGACAGCTAGGTTGGGTGAAAGGGGAGATTCCTTGTTGTTCTTACAGCCAATTGAAGTGGATTATTTAAAAGATCTGGAGAAACATGGTGTATCATTGACAGAGTTCCCACTCCTTAAAGTGTTGGATGGCTTCCCATTGTATGGTCAGGTGCCTCGGGTGAAGAAGTTTGTTACCATGGAGTCACATCCTTGGATCCTATCTCTGCAGAAAGCTCTTGAATCATTCATCTTAGCTGAGGTATGACTTTGGGTACATCCTAGCAAATGATTATTGTATACAATGAGTCAAATCAGTATTGGTCTATGCTCAGTTCAGGTATATATTAGCAGAAAACCAATGGATCAGTATTGGCCTATGCTCAGTTCAGGTATATATTAGCAGAAAACCAATGGATATATTACCTGAAAACCAAATCTGACACTGTCAATATTTCCATAGGATATTCCTTCATTTTTTACTTCCTTTCTTTTTTATCCGATCTAACCATACTAAAACGGTTAGACCTAAATGATTTTAAGTTGCATTTTTATCTCCTCCAAATTGATACTTTACCTTTGACATCGTTCTGCAGTCAAAAATGAAGAATTGGCCAAGGATGCATTTTGCTCCTGGGTTCGCGCATACACAGCTCATCGTGGTGAACTGAAAAGCATTTTTACATTGAAGAAACTTCACTTGGGGCATGTTGCTAAAAGCTTTGCATTGAAAGAACAACCCTCCTTGGTAGGGAAGTCATTCCAAATGCAATCCAAGAAGAGGAAGAGGGATCAAAAGCAGAAGGGACAATCTAAGAAACGGAAATTCGCCAGTAAAACATGAACACAAAATGAAGACACTGAACTGATTATGAAAATTGGTCAATTGATTGGCGAATTCTTAAGTTTGCGACACTTGATCATGTGAAAGTAGACAGAAGAGATTTGCTGACTTTCACTGTTTTGCATGACCCTGTGATGATGGTTTGGCTAGAGCTGATATCAAACTGACAAGGGAGTTACATGGGTCAATTTCAACCTTTATTTGGTTAATTTGCAATGGACCAATAATGAACTTTATACAAAGAGACTGGTCAATTTTGTAAGTGTCGATGATAGTTTACTTCTTACAGTAGAACATGTAATAAAATTTTGATAGAACATAATTATAAATAATAATGTATTGAATTCAATAATTCACTCATGTTAAAATGTGAAATTTTTTCTTTCTTTTGTAAAATGAGTGAACAACTTATATCATTCCATTAAACTACAAAAAAAATTGAGGTTCGAACCATACGCCAAAAGCAAATGCAATCTAGAGGCAGAAACTTTTCAATGCTATTCCACAAAAAATGGGCAATCCCAAGTACGTTTTTACAAACACAGAATTTGCATGTTCAAAACAAGAAAGATATTTGGTATAAAAGAATGATATTACAAATCAAATAATATGAGAGATTCTGTAGCAATACAACTCATGGTAACCTGGATTCATTGTATTTAGATGATAATATCCCGTCACCAAAACGAAAAAACTAAAACTATACAGCACATTAAGTTTTCCTTTGTTGCTTATTTTACATCCCTGAGGATGTCCGGTTTATCCTTTGTGCGCCGAGTCTAGGTGCAGCGGGTTTAGCGCCTCTGCCTCTACCTGCTGCCAATGGCTTGGCTCTGGTCGTGGGTGCAGGAGCAGCAATGGCTGCCCAGGGGTCATCATCATCAAGTGCTGCTGCTGGTTTCAAATTTAGAGGCTTTGAAGATGTTTTTGGAGCAGGAGCAGCGATGGAACCCCACAAATCATCATCTTCGTTTTTAGGGACCTTCATCATACTTTTTGGCTGTAAACTTGTAGCTGGGGGAAATAAAAATAAATCATAAATCAGCAAGTCATCACATTTGTAGTGAAGTCTTGACTTGATTAAGTGCACATAATCACGCATGCACAGCTACACTACCTGGTGGTTTTGGCTGCGATACAGGTTGTGAGACTGGCCGTTTTTGTGCTGCTTGGATGTTGGCAAGGATAGGAGACAGTTTAGGCTCTTCGAGAGGTTCAATGTCGTCCCATCCATCTTTGTCACTGTCATGATCTTCACAAAGTCCATTTTCCATTTCTCCCCATCCATCTGTTGAAGTAGGAGATGGAGGTGCTACAGGTTGATTGGCTAAGTCTGTGTCCGAACTTGCATGACGGAGGGGTGTGTTACTGGCTGTTTCCGTTACTAAAATTACCATAAACACTGACATCAGGGATTGAACTGGAGCAAATGTATCCACAAAAAAAAGTGAAATCACATATAAACAAGAATTCGTTTCATATCCATACTTATGTTCTCCAGAAGCAGCACTCACAAGCACATCCATGCTCATCAAGTCAAGACAAGAAGACCAATTTGCCTAATTGACTGACCCATAGAGAAATTATCTGTGACCAACTAATAATGGTCGCTATAGTCACTTCAGACTTGCAGTGCCCTTTCCCATTGCATTCATATCATTTCATTCACTACTAACTGAGCATTTTGACACTTCATGCTTAGCAGACATATTACAAATATTACAAAATCAACGACTACAAAATTGGTCCAAGAAATATACCATCAGTCATGTTTACCAGTCTGATTAGGGGTCGATGATACACCAGACCTTTTTTTCCCTTCATTTAGTAACAATGAAGTGTCCTTCAAAGAATCAATTATTCACCATTTAACACCCTTAATACAGTTTTATCATTCCATACAAAGTCCTTAAATATTTAGCCAATAATAGGATGCATGAAAAAAGAAATAAGAAATTATACATGCATTTTACAATAAACTTAGCACATTTAAAAACGCTAATCAGTGATCAAGATGAATACCTGAGCTGCTACTGGAGGTTGTTGAAGTCAGAGGTGCAACAGAATTTGCAGAAGCAACTGGTGCTCGCTCAGAAGGTTTACCTTTGAGTGTCAAGGAGCTCATGGCCCATCTGCATGGTAATGATAACTGTGTCAATGGCAGGTTCAGGGATAAAAAAGACACTGCCAAAATAGCCAAGGGGGAAATCCTGTTTTCTGAACCGGTAGTAGACAATATATGTAACAACCAGATTCTAGACTCATTTCTAATAAAAATACAGTACAATAAATATATAATAATAATAAAAAAACATTGTTCTAAATCCTATATATTTTCAAATCATAGCTCAAAATAAGCAGAAGAGGGCAGGATAAAAATACATACACATTATACAATTCAAAACGAGCCCCATTAATTCCCCATAATGAAAATTTTCAATCACTTACCCAAGTAAACCCGC
Source organism: Zanthoxylum bungeanum (assembly GCA_019454045.1). Taxonomy (NCBI): domain Eukaryota; kingdom Viridiplantae; phylum Streptophyta; class Magnoliopsida; order Sapindales; family Rutaceae; genus Zanthoxylum; species Zanthoxylum bungeanum. Next base: position 155,873 of record SKCR01004915.1, on the reverse strand, counting down.
ATTCCCTGGCATTGATGAGATTCCAACACTTGCAGCTCCAGTGGCATCACCTGAATTTGTCTACAATGAAATCATAGAAAATATCAGTTTCAGTATAACACAATTTCAAATAATCAGGTAACATTGCATGGAAAATAAATAACGAAAGAAATAAAGAAAAAGAAGCACGCAAACACACATTTTCATGATATTGCTTCACAATCTGCAAAAACTGGTCAACTGCTTGGAATGCCTTTGATCTGATATCACTGTTCAAAGGAAAGAGAGCAACCTCATTCATTACATTGATGGAAAAACATTTTGCAAAAAAGGAAATATTGAGTCATCTAAAGAGATATAACCTGTCAGGATCGATTGTAAGTATGACCACACTTGGAAGAATCCGAGTTGCAACCTCATTGATGTCATAATAAGAACTAGTGGCGCATAAAGCCATAACTCCTGCACAGAATAAACTAATATTGGTCAGCAACTACAATATTTGAACCTAGAGTTAGTAAATAACTAGATAGTAGATAGATACTTTCAAAAATAGAAGCCTTACTCCATGCCCAGAGCTTAAAAAAAGGATATATGACTTAAGGCATGAAGAAACTGAAAGGTAGCTTTTCCCTTTCCCTTCTTTTTAAATAATTGAAATACAAAACGTGAAACCAAATTAACTCAAAATCAATAAAAAAGTAGCTAACAAATTCACTACGAAAAGCATTATATTCAGTTTCCTTACCAGCTCCTCGGGCAGGAGAGAAACTATCCCGCAATGCACGGACTGTAAAAGCATTAATCAAAACTCTCTTCCTAGTCTGTGTCGCACATTCAAACACATCAAGATGATGTTTCAATAAAAGAACAGATGTAATCAATCTCTATAGACAATGATTACCAGAAGACAAAGATCATTACAAAAAAAAAACAAAAAAAAAAGGCTGCTGGAGATTGACCATCTCCATCAAAAATATAAAAATTAAAGATATCTAAATAAAGAAAGAGAAATGAAAGAGGAAAAGAAGCAACTAGCAGATACTTACCCCTTCATTTAGGTGGCTTGCAATATTCCCTAGTAATATGGTAGTATTTGTTCTGATTGCAGGCTCTTCATCAACCTGAAAACTTACAAACATTAAAAAATATAAATATGACATAAAGTAGTAGACAATTAATTTGTTTTATAAAAAAAACTAATTTCTAAGACTAAGAATGTCGGATAATTTCTGGATATCAAAAATAAAATGATGAATGTCGGATTTTTATTAGAAAACAAATCCAAACAGAACTCAGTTTTATCAACAAACAGACAAGGTACCTGTAGCTTTGAAAGATACTTCAACAAAGACCCTGATATGGTCCGTTGAGAAAGCTGCAAAATGTCAAAGCAAAACAATATTAAGAAAAGACACGGAAACCACAATTCCATATCAACAATTATAATTAGCTGTAGAAAGAATCCTTAAACCTAAAGATGAAACAACCACAAGATAACCTAGATGAATGGTCCACAATGTAACATAGGGTGGACAAACATGTCTGATCCATTTTAAGTAGAGCTCAATGACAATTTAATTACAGGAAGACATCAACTTAACAGAACCAAGAATCACATTTGCTCCTCATACGGGAGTTATGCTTTGACATTTCTCTACTTAGGGCCATTGGCCATATCCTCCGTCTATCAGAGGGCTCAAATTTACAGTACCACCTCAACCATAATTTTTCTTTAGTTATAATCGATCTGCTCCTCCAAAGACCTCTACTTTCTGCTTTGCCAGGGACCAAACCATCTTAGACAACATTCTATAATCCACACTTCACAATGAGTGCCACACCTGGAATAGCTTGGAGTATGCTCTTCATATTGAACTTCTTATATTAACCACTTTAGGCATTGTTACCTCCCCATGAAGCATGACAAGTATTATTTTTATTTTTTTGATAGGACAAGTACTATTTTCATCTCCAAAACTTCGTAGTAAATTGATAAGTTATTAAGGATTAGTAAATTAACACTCAACTAGGCTTACATCATGGCATGGATAAATCATAAAACACAATGGAAATGAGAGAAATATAATTAGAAACATCTAACTTTGATAGTCAGTGTAAGTTGTCAACTTTGACCAGGAATCATAATATCATAGTAATATAAATTTTAGCATAGTTATTATCAGTGATCGAAAACGCGCCGCCTAGGCGGCGCATAGGCGCTCGGCGGTGGCCGAGCGTGGCGACTACCACCAAATCGTTGGTGGTAGTCGCGCGCTCGATTGGGCGGCGTGAAATCGGCGCCTAGGCGCCGATTTCAGCCCCAATCGAGCGCCTACACGCCGATACACGGCCGAAAATCGGCCGTGTATCGGCATTGTTTTTTTTTTTTTGACCGTCTAAAACGACGACGTTTGGGGGGTCTTGTGACCCCCCAAAACGTCGTCGTTTGGGGGGTTAAAAGACCCCCCAAACGACCCCCAAAAACGTCGTTTTTGGGGGGCTTTTAACCCCCCCAAACGACGACGTTTGGGGGGTCAGAAGACCCCCCCAAAACGTCGACGTTTTGGGGGGGGCTGTTTTAAAACAAAAAAAAAAAAAAAACCTAAACGCGAGCTTCTCTGCTTTTCTTCTTCACTCTGACTCGCGGCTTCTGAGCTTCTCTTCTCTGCAATCCTTAGTCTTTAATTTTTTCTTCACATCAATAAACTAAGGTAAATTTATTATTTTTATTCCAGCTTCATTTAATTGAAATGTAGTTATGTTATGTGAGCAATTTTTGAGTATTTTCAGTATTATTGTAAGGTTAAAAAAAAAAACCTAAAGTCTATGATTTTGATTCATTGATTCTGAGTATTTTTTTTTTTGAAAGTCCAAGTTTGATTATTATTATTTTTATGATTTTGATTCTTTTTAGCATTTTTAGAATTAAAAAAAAATGTCTGATGTATATTTTTTTTTCCTTGGCAATTGTTCATCTGTTAATGAAGCTAGGCCAAATTGGTATATTTGTTTGATTAATATTTTTGTGTGATTGGTATTTTAACATTCAAAAGAATAAATTAAATAATTAATCAATTGGTATTTTTGTTTGATTGGAAATTAATTATTGTACTAAATTCCGTAATTCGTTTAATTGAGAATTTAAGATAGATTTCCACATTTATATCCGAATATTAATTGATAATTATAATGATATTTACTAATCAAATTCCTGAATCATTCTTAGTAGGGTTAATGGCTTCTTCTTCCGCGGCTTCTAATTCGCAGAGTAGTCCCGTTCTTAAACGGAATTCAAATGATGTTGGATGGGAGTATGGGGCTTTAGTGGATCCGACTAACTTGGATAAAGTGAAATGCAAATTGTGTTCAAAAATTTTTTCCGGTGGAGTTTACCGAATGAAGGAACATATTGGACATATATCGGGGAATGTTGCAAAATGTCCAAAGTCAAGTAAAGAAGATCAAGAGAAGTGTAGACAAGCCATTTTAGAGGCAAGGAATAGAAGAAAAGAAAGGAGAAGCATGTTAGTGAGATAAGACAAGAAGTTAATATTGGGGGCGATGACGAAGAAGATGAAATTCGTGAAATAGAAGAAGGGTTAGATTCAAGGCCCCCTCGACATCGTGGCCCTTTGGATAGGTGGACAGTGGTAACCCCTCCTGATTCTTCAGCTACTGATGGTAAAACAATGAGGCAACAAAATATTAATGAAGCATTATTTAAAGAGAAGACACATAATGTGAAGCGATTTGTTGCAAAGTGGGTGTATGAATCCGGTATTCCTTCAATGCTATTGACAATGACAGTTGGATAGCGATGATGGAAGCAGTTGGTCAATTTGGACCAGGTTTTAGAGGTCCTAGTCAATATGAGTTAAGAGAGCCATTGTTGAAAGAGGAAGTTGCAAGTGTTAAAGATTTTTTGAAATATTATGAGAAGGAATGGATGGAGAATGGGTGTTCTATCATGACAGATGCTTGGAGTGATAGGAAAAGGAGAAGCATAATGAATTTGTGTGTTAATTGCACAATAGGCACCACATTTCTTTCTTCCAAGGAAAGTTCTGATGTGGCGCATACTGCGGAGCACATTTATGAGTATGTGATGACGGGCATTGAACAAGTGGGGGCGGAAAATGTGGTTCAAGTTGTAACAGACAATGCCTCGAACAATATGGCAGCGGCAAAGTTGTTGAAGGCGAAGATGCCAAATATTTTTTGAAGTTCATGTGCTACTCACACCATCAACTTAATGCTTGAAAGTATTGGGAAATTGCCGAGATACAAGAAAACCATTGATAGTGCCAAGGCTTTCACCATTTTCGTGTATGCCCATCACAAAACTTTGTCCATGATGAGATCTTTTACAAAACAGAGGGACATAGTCAGACCGGGAGTAACTAGGTTTGCTTCAGCTTTCTTATCCTTACAAAGTTTGATTGAGAAAAAAGAAAGTTTGCGAACCATGTTTGCTAGCGCGGAATGGGATGAGTGTATATGGTCGAAGCAAGCTAAAGGGAAAGCTGCATTTGCCACGGTGATGAGTATCTCTTTTTGGAATGGGGTGACCCAATGTTTGAAGGTGTTTGCACCTTTGGTGAGAGTGCTTAGATTAGTTGATGGGGATAGAAAGCCATCCATGGGGTTTGTTTATGGAGAGCTAAAGATTGCAAAAGAAGAGATCAAGGATGCATTGAACAATATTGAGAGTAATTATCGGCCGATCTTGGAGATTATTGATAGTAAAATTGAAGGGCGGCTTGATACTCCATTACATTGTATTGCTTATCTTTTAAATCCTTACTACTACTATAAGGATTCAAGTATCGAGTATGATGTGAAAGTAATGGATGCGGTATTTACGATTGTGGAGGCTTTCTTCCCCAATGACATTGACATGCAGAGTACTGTGATAAATGAGGAGTTGGCTTTGTACAAGGAAAAAGACGAAGCTTTTGGTAAAGAAGTGGGGGTCAAAGCATGTCGGGTATCGATTAATGTTTTTAATCCAGGTAGAAACAAAGTATTCATTTGAATTATTTTGCAAAATATATAAAAATCTTATATTTCATTCAAATTATTTATGTTTATTTGTAGTTGCATGGTGGCGTACATATGGACATTATACACCGAACTTGCAAAAAGTGGCAAGAAGGATATTGTCATTAACCACTAGTTCATCCGGGTGCGAACGAAATTGGAGCACTTTTGAGGGGGTAAATATTTAACATTAGGCATTAGCTAAATTTTTTTATTTTATATCCAAATTATGAATATTAATTGATTTATTTAAATTATTTATGTAGATTCACACGAAGAAAAGGAATAGACTAGATGTGAATCGATTAAACAATCTTGTCTATGTTTCCTTTAATGCCAAGTTGAAGAACAAGAGCAAAAGGGAGAAAAATTTGAAATTGGATGTATTAGAAGCCAAAGATGCAACTAACGCACAAGGATGGATTGTTGAGGGTGGTGACTCTGGCGATGATGAAGATGAAGAAGTAGAGCCCGGTTCAGGACTTACTTGGAGGATGGTTGGAGAAGCATCTGGAGCTGATGACATATTACAACCTCGAAAAAGTGCTAGAAATGTTGAATATAGAGAACTTGATGAAGATGATTTTGATTCTGATGAAGAATCTAAGGATGATGAGATTGAATTAGATGAAGAATTAGATATTTAAACATTTAGTGTAGTTTAACTTTGTTAAAGGATGATGAATATGAACTTAATTAAATGATATTTTATAACATTATGTGGTTGATTGAATTTGATTAATGGTTTTATGTTTATTACATTTTGATTGATTTTATATGATTTGGATTATTTAATAATTATGATGGTGGAAAATATTATATTTTTAACTGTCTGCCGACTAATTGTCTAGGCCCCGCCTAGGCCCCGCCTAGGCGCCCTAGGCGCTAGGCGCTGGGTCACCGCCCGACTAGCGCCTAGCGCGTTTTAGAACACTGGTTATTATGCACTGTTTTACAGCAAAAGGTATGATTTTCCTCACTGGGCATTTTATCAAAAACCAAAATCAACCAAAGACACTGCTGACAACACACTGAGATAAGCATACCTTAGGAGCCAGAACAAGCATGGATTTAAGAGTCAATTCACGAAGAAAAGCCGATGTGTCAGCAAACCCCGTAGCAACATGAGGGTACACCTAGTACAAATATTCCAAACTGGAGTTATGAATTTGCCATTATGACATTCATACAAACACTAGTACCATCTAGGATTAGCAAGAATCGAGTAAGTAAACAATCATTTTATTATTAGCTACATACTTGCTCATCAACAATTTTTGCAGATAATGACTCTCCATATTGATCAATATGTTGCAAGAGAGCAACTCGAATCGTTCTGTCATTGGAGGCAAATAGTTTTACAAGAGTTGGCAGTACCTGCAAATTAGATTTAAAAAAAAAAACCCTAGTCAAACAAGAGCTGTAAAATAATTATGAAAATATACATGGCCAAAAAGTGAACGAAAAACATAAAAGTTCTTTTTTTCAAAAGAGTTAATCAACCAAAATAAATGGAGTATGACCTTGACACTAAATTCTTCAGCCGAAAGCCAAGAACCCATTTTCAACAATGCAGTCAATGATGGGGCAGCAGCCGACCCGAATTCAAGGGCAGAAGCTAATAAAGGAAGCAGCTATAGAAACCGGAACAAAAAATAATGATTAGCACAGAAAATAACAGATTAAAAATGAAGAAAGCAAATTACATTAGAATTATAAAACCAAACCTTCTTCAGCACAATTTGGCGAGGGAGTTGCTCTGCTATGTTTGGCAGTTTGCGGAAGAAGGTATCCTTCTCAACACTGTCCTTCAAATTCAGAATTTCCATAAAATGTATAGTGTCCACCAACTTATTTTGAAAATATTCTGTCCATCGAGAAGTTCCAAAACTTCATTAACATGGAATGAGAAGAATGGCAGAGCAAAATAAATTTTAGAAACAAATGCAACAATGGCAGAAATACAAATGACCTACAGGAGTCATAAGTCATAACAATCAAGAATTCACTTGACGGTTGTATTACACAAATGCAGAACAATCCAAATAAATCGAACCAATATAGACTATCTACTGGGATAACTCCGTCATAAGGAAACCCGCAAATAACTCTCAGAAATGTAACATTTTTCAAGTAATTAACTAAATATAACCCAGAATTAAAGGAAAACCTCACCACCATTTTCAATAAGCTTTGATGAATTCAACCTGCGAGAAGGCATGGAACTCAAGAGCCGCTGGTAATCTGGAAGCAGAGACTGTGAGACAAGAAAATGGGCAGATGCAAATGAAAATGTATTTTCAAAGTAACCAATAATATTAAAAACCCCACAAACATATGTGCACAGAAGAACATTCAGAAAGAAACAAAGCCTGCACAAGTGACAAGACACTAGGAAATCAACCAAGTTGAATATACTTAAATAATTAAATAAAAGATACGACTTTAATGGTCAACATGACCAAAAAAATGAAAGCCAAACCTTTGGAATGGAAGCAGTATTCCGAAGCTCCTCTGTTTTGCCCAACCTCACACTAGAGAAGAGTTCATAAATAAGGCAGCCTATCAACCAAAACAAGTTAGTCATAATCATAATACACATGAAAATATAAAGCAAGAGAACCATCTGAAAAAAGAAGAAGAAAGAAACCATAATTAAGCAATAGGCACAAACATGTGAAAACAGTCTACATACAAACACAAGCAAATTAATGTTGAATTGCAGCACACACTTGACCTCCAAACAAGGAATTTTCAATAAACAATAAACATCCATCTCTTGCATAGAGAAAATTGTTTCTTCAGAGAGCATAAGCATTGTAGGCTTGTAGCTAGTTCCCTGTTAAATGTGATAGCCTTCTCAAGAAACCTCATTTGAGGAAATGGTTCAAATGTAACATCATCAAGTATGGACTGTGCAAGTTAGAAAGGTGATGAGAAAAAAGGAACAGAAGACAGTGCAGTCAACTTTTGTACAAGTGCAGTATCAAGATTCAATTATATATTGTAGCTGCAAAGAGATAGAGACTCACCCAAGCCCCACGAATCAATGGACCATGGGGGAGATTTTCTTATTGCCGTCCAATCTGACTTTGTCAACTCCATAGGTTTATATTGAGCTCCAACAAGCCATGCATATTGCTGAAGGAAAGCGGGAAAAATAAATCAAATTATGTGAGATACCACACCCAGCTTCAAGAATGGAAAAACCAGTATTGAATAGAAATCACGCTGAAAATGACAGACCCATAAATAACCATAGGAAAGTCCAAAACAAGAAGTTATACTTGGCTTTTTATAGAGAGAGAGAGAGACTTGAGAAAAAGAAGATTATTCAAAAAAAAAAAGAAGGGGGGACGCTTGAGAAAAAGAACATTATTCAGAACTGAGTTAAACATTTCATCCACAATTTCAAGAGGCTCCATAAGAGAACTAAGAAATCCGAAATTGGAACCATAAAGTTAATTATTATTATTTTTTTGGGAAACGTTGGAAACCCCGCAGCCAAACCACCCGACCCGAGCTTACGCAGAGCTGGTAAAACCCCCGGCTGCCCCAGACTCTTACAAGAAATGCACCCCCTGGACTCGAACCCAAGATCTGACAACCAAATCCTTGCCACCAAGCTACACCGGTACACCCCTTGGGGGCTTGAAGTTAATTAATGCAAAAACTTTACATGGAAAACCAGATCTCTAATGCAAATCAATTGGCAGGGAAGAGAGTCAAATTTAAGTAAAACAACATAATTCCTTTATTAGTTATAGGACCTTATTAGCAAATTCTTGCAACTGCATATAAAACTTACAAGCTCAGGCAGCATATGTAATTGAGAAAAACTAATGTTCCTAACCAAATGCAAATGTTACCAGCATTGGTCCATTGGCAGCTTCATTATTCCCATCAAATTCTGACAAAACGTCAAAAGCATGCAGCTTCCAATCCAAAGTTTGTGTGACAACAATACTGGCTAGGCAAACATTACCATGAACCTGTAGGGCAAAGGTTGTCAATAAGAGAAGGGCAGAACAAGGACAGACTTATGACACTGGGTACTTGCATAGCATATTAACGTGATGCAAATGAACCTCAAAACCTGTCCTTTATTAAACAAAATTTGCAGAAACCATAAATTAAAACTGCTAAAGAATTTCAAAGTTGATCATACTTACAAGTTTACAATCATTATTAAGGAAGCTCACAGCTTTAGCTATCTGGTTCAGCCCCCAAGCGTAATATTCATCCCTGCAATGTGTCCCAAGTCCAAAACAAACCAAATATTAAAATCTCATAGACAGATAGATGTTTTCAACAGACCAATATCCTACTCCCACATCCCATGTTAATTGTCACATATACATTATAACAGACCCTGCACATGCAATACCAAATAAAAAATTCATTAACAGAAAAAGAAATCAATAACAACAATGGTATGTTTGGATGTTGGAATTGAGACCAGTATAAGTGGGCGGATAGCAGGTAAATATCAATGGACAAGAAAAAGAGGGTGTTTGCCAAATACTTTTGTCGTGCTTCAAACTTAAGCGGAGTTACAGACATTTCCCAAGTAAATTTAAGCTGCAAATGAAATGAAATGCAAATAGTACCATATATTTATTAAACGGCAAGTCTCTAAGATGCATTTTGCTAACAGATTGTTTCTGTACTAAAGGATGCAATGTAGCATTAATAAAGGATCAAATTGCACAAAAAATAATAAAAAAGAGTAGGTGTTTTGTACCTTTGTGAACCTTCAAGACCTAATTCCTTTATCTTTTCGGATAACGGCATAACAGGCTCAGTAACAATATATATAGTGATCTTCGTATTTGTACCATCGAAAATTTCAACCTCAGTACTGTGAAGAAACGCCAGTATATTCGGATGCCTAACCTGAAAGCAAATTCAACCCCATTCAAATAACTACGTCTACTTGATTATCACAAACAAAAATAATAAGCTAAATACAGACACAAACAAACAAATAATAAGTTTCCATACAGTGCGGAGACGCTTGACGCCGTTACGAGCAGCGGCCAAGTGTCCATCCTGAGCGTTGGTTCCAGAAATGGAAAATATAGAGACCGGAGATCCATCATCCTGATTGATTGATGGAGCTGAAGTTAATATTAATTAATTAATTAATTAATTAATCAATTAATGAAATTAAATTAAAATTTAATTACCTTGGAGGTGCCGTGGAAGTGGGACCAGGATCCCCAAGCGGAGGGGTAAGGGTCGCCGATGTTGTAAGGCAGATCCTTGACGCCCGTACCAGATCCGCCCACCACTCCTTTCAAGAATTTAAACATTTTTTTTCGTTTTGTAATTTGATTACAAAACAACGCGGAAAATGAGACGATATGATGGGAGAGTCGGAAAGATGAGATCTGTGGTAGGAGACCGAAATTGAAAACGGGAAGAATTCTGATCATGTACTTCCCGCACACCGACGGTTACTTGTTCCTCGGATCTTAGCCGTTTAGATTAATAATCTGAGAATTCGATTAGCCGGATTTCGGCCCGTGAATTTTGTTTGATATTACTTTGAACACCCCGAGTTAAAAGGGGTGAGTTAAGTTATAGGCTTATAGCTTTTAAGTGAATAGACCCCTTTGATTTCAAAGAACACCAACATGAATTAAATTTTGAAGTGATGTCAAGTGAGCTTAGGTAATCATCCCATTTAATAAGAAAAATTATTAAAATAAGTTTAAATTTTTTTAATTTGTTAATAATATAATTTAAATTTACCTCTATTAAAATGAAAATATTTACGAAAATCAAATTTATTCCAATTAAATTAATGTTATGGGTATGCAATTTGCATGAAGAGGAAATCATTGTTTTGATTTTTTTGACCCTTTTGATTAGTATCCAGATAAGCGATAAATATGTTAGTATTTACCCCCTCTAGTTTGATATTTTGTAAGTTATCTCGAGTCTTATGAGCATTTTGATGTGTTTTGGGTTTGTTTTACAGATAAAAATAATATCGAGACTCAATGGAATCAACTTGGGATGAAAACGGTAAAATATGGAACAAATAGGGACAAAATTAGAATTCAGAAGCGCATAGCGACTCCGGATCGCCTAAGAATAAAATTGAGGCAGAAGGTGCTGAACAATGCGCGACACGACGCTAGACCCGCCTGTCGCGACATTATAATCGCCTCGCGACGCAAGTAAGAAGAAAATTGAGGCAGAACTGTAGAACATCTGAAGCCTTGCGCGTCGCGACGCAATACCTTGCGAGTCGCGACGCGTTGACAAGACAGTCGCGACACAAGACCTTTCGCTTCGTGACGCGTAAACCTAATTACAAAACCCCTAAATTTTAGGGCTCGCGTCGCGACGCTAATTTCAGCACTTAAAACAGCAGACCAAACATATTTTCTCACCAAACAAATTTGCTCTTCACACAAAAACTCTCCCAAAATTCACTCCTCATGCACAAAACTCTCCCAAAACTCCATTTCCTCATTTCTCTAACACCTCTACCACGCTCATTCCTCCACCACATGTGTGCATCTTCAACCTTTTCAGGTTTCACTATTCCCTTTTCCGATTTATCTATTGTTTTGTGCATTTTTGTGTTGTGGAAATTGCTAATTTTATTGAAGTTCAGGGGGCGTAGTATATGGATTTGTTTGCTTGAAGTTTTTATTTAGTTGAAGGTTAGGTGATAATCGGAGAAAACCTTCAGAAACAGGGAGACTTTCCAAGATTTTTGATGAATCCTACTATATTTCCTAAAATGGCATAAAAAAGATCTCGTGGTAAAGCTGCCGCTACACAATCCTACGACATTGAGAAATTCATATCGGCGGTAGCGGAGAAGCGTTATGAGAAAGGAACGAGGCAAAAAGTCCATATTATTGAGAGATGATTTGAAATAAACTCGAGCAATTCCCCCAAGTTGATTCAGTTATCAAGCTCTGCAAGTAACCTAGCCCAACAATTATTCCCGTGGTCAGGGAATTTTATGCCAATGCCTACGAGCATGCAGATTATCGGGTGATGGTTCGTGACAAACCAGTGTCATTTGATTGGTCCACCATCAATAAGTTTTATGGGCTGCCAGATATTGAGCACGACGATTATACAGAGACCATTGAGCAACATGATATGCATCATCTCACACAGACACTTTACATCACCAATGCAGTATGAGATATTAGCAGCAGCGGGGAACATGTTAAGATGAGTTCCAGATATCTCAAATCTGATGCTCGCGTATGGTTCCACTTCCCGACACGTACTCTCCTACTTGGTTCCCATATTACCAACGTAGCAAAAGATCGAATGATCCTCATTTACTCTCTGCTCGAGGGTTTTCTATTAATGTAGGCGGGCTGATTTCTACAAATATTGTTCGGGTAGTAAATTTCGCACAGACAGGTGTAGGCACTGCATTTTTGCATATAAGTCCCGATGATAAGTCTCGTATGGAGACACTACCTCTTTAATTGTGGAAGCCGCGGGAAACAGACGTCGGAAGGGAAGAGTCAAGAATTGACGCATTGTTGGATTTGATTCGCTGGATTAGCTTCGGGTTCGCTTGTTGGACCTCTGTTTCAAAACACACCCTTAGCCCAAACCCCCGTAAAACACACACCAAGCCCACACATCACTAAATCACACACCAAGCCCACTAAATGACTTAAGCCACACGCCCAATACACCTTCCTAAATAACAAAACACACATTAAACACATGCATAAATCAAGCCAAATCCTCTTCCTAAATTAAAGAAATCCCATGGATCCCTTGCCTAATTAAATCAAATCACTTCCCTAATTAAAAGATTTTCCTTATCACATACTAATTTAAAAGATATTCTCTTTAATGCACAAATCCTTCTCCTTCTCAAACAAGGAAAGCCCCCATCCCTTTGCCTATAAAAAGAACCATTCACCAACACATTAAACCCTAGCTCATTCCTAAGAAAATACAAGGAAAATAAACCTAGTTCATTCACACATTAAACCCTGGCTCATTCTCACAAAATCAACCCTAATATTCTAAGCCCATCCCCACTCGGCAACACACTGGCACACATCCACTCACATTGCCTTCATCAAACCCCTCACGCCTACCCTGGTCCATTCACACATTGCTGCCTCCCTCACGTATCCCTCACATCACGCCACCTGCTGCCTCTCTCACGTATCCCTTACGTATCAACGCCTCAAGCCTGCCAACAAGGCAACCCACTCATGCCACTGACCTGCACCCTCCACACGCCTAGCCTGCCTTCACCTTGCCCTCACATTACCCCACTCACGCAATCTGCCCTCACCAGCCCCCTTTCACGTGTTGGCCTTCAACACGCCTCACTCAAGCCAACTCATTAATCCACAAACATAAAAAACACTCAGATCTTTCACGTAACCTCTCGCCATTCACATTCAAACAGTAAACAAACTCAGCCCACTACCTTCAACGTAGCCCTCCATTTGACCACAAATACAACCCATAAATCACCGGAACTGCTCCCTCCTGCACTGCACGCACACAGCCTCTTAAAACTGTCCAGTTAGCCGCATCTTACCACCCCAGAAAACACCCCCAAACAGTCCTAAAACTGCACTAAAACAGTCCAAAAACTGCCCCCAAAACAGCCCAAAAATTGCCCCCAAAATAGCCCAAATAACTCGCAAAACAGTCCCTTAATTACCAAAAACAGTGACCAAAAGATATAGCAAAAACAACAACGAAATGGAGTGAAAACAGTAGCCTAAACAGCGAAACAGCGAGTAAAAACATTGAACCAGTGAACCGGAAGAGTTGCAGAGCATCAACCCTTTCGACGATCGTGTAACGCGCTTTCGAGAGACGACAAAAGAGGTTAGACCTGAGGGCATCTTCTTTATTTATTATCTTTCATTTTTATTTATTTATTTTAATACATTATCGCATGAGAGTCGTTTGTTGATGCATGATGTGAATTCCGAATGAACGTAATGCGTGTTCTCTTTTGTGGTATATCGAATGGAAACTCGGACGTAAATCCCGTAGCCGAATCCGAATGGACGATATTACGGTTTGCACTCGGGATACAATGCCACGTACTACTTAAGAGACACACGTATTTCGTTTCATCCAATCTTGTATTTGAGCATGATTTGTATTTGAGCATGATGTAGTTAGTAGATTATTTATTTATTTAGCATGATTAGGTTGCTAGTACGTTATTTATTTATGCATGATTTAGTTCTTTGATTTTGCATTAGGAATTTAGTTTACATTTTGTTTAAGTAGTTATTTATTTTTTCTTTGTGTTTAATGATTCGACATGCTCGTTGTGTGATATTGTATGCTTGCCGTTATAATGACTTACTTTCGAAGCATGTAAACTTAGACGTAGGATTTACTTTCATGAATGAGAACTAGATCTAAGTCACCTTTGGGCATATATGTTGAGTAGATTCGGTTAGTTTATTGCACAAATCATATCGTTACAAGTGACATAAGTAAGGGACCATTCCGAACCCAACGGTTTGAGGTATTCCCTTGCGAGGGGTGAGTGCGACCTTAAATCATTTTCCCGGTTCACATCGGGTGGCGACTCCATGTTATTTCTCCAGTTTAGTTCCCCCGCGGACTACTCCGTACTCCTAACTAGGCCGCGAGCCTACAGTCTGGCGACTCCACTGGGGATAGAGAATCGGCCCCGAAATAATGTCTTGTAGTGTTTGTGATTTGTGCTTTAGTTAACCGTGTCTACCGTGGGTTGAAAGGGGTTTAATCAAAGGCATTATTAAAGTTAGGTAATGGTTTGTTGTCTTCATTCATTCACTACCTTTCTATAAGGAAAAGCTGTGAAGGCACCTAGATAATCATACTCGTAGCTCGTTGTGACAAACTAATTTGGAGGACTTGTTGTTTATTCCCGTCACCAAGGTGATAAGAGCCTAAGAGGCTTAGGTATTTAAGAGAGTTCGCTCCACCCTCCCTCTAGGGAATCTACAATAGGAAATCTATTTGACAGTTAGTCACACACCGTAACTCGTTGGCACGTACCTTAAGGTATAAAAAAGGTGCGCTCACTTGGTCGCTCGAACCCTTGAGTGGGGAGTCCTAGTTGTGGGCAATCCTTCGTCAGCGAGAGCCTTTGTCTACACTCCCGAAAACCCGCATGTGAACCATAGTTGTATATCCTATAGAAGTTGCCCATTTATGCTTTTGATAACCACATGCATATTATATCTCATACATCGCACACATCTCATGCATCTCATGCATACATGCATCATGTTAACCTTATGTGTCTTAAAAGCCATCATAGATATCCGTTGGGTTAGAAAAAAAAGATTTGTCAAGAAGAGTTTAGCAAACATGGATATCGAGAAAAGGAAGCTGAGAAACAGAAAATTTTACGGCAAAGATAGAAATACCATGGTGGGCCCGAAAAAAAAAGAGAGAAAAAGAAAAAAAAGAAAAAAAAAAGAAAAAAAACTATTTGTTTTTAGTCATTGATAGTTAGACATAAGTCCAATGATGAAATCGTTTGCTTTAGGGTGAAATCTTAGAAACGATAAACTCTTGATGTGCTTTTATCTGATACTTTGAGTGATTGATCTTTGTTAGACTCGTAAGCACTTCACTATAGGTTCCTAGCGGTGAAAACCTGAGTAGTTGGCAAGGTGACTAGTTGAAGAAATTGTAGGTCGGTGAATGACCGTTTGCTTAGATGTCTATCTTGATTTGCTTATGTTATGATGTGTGGTATGGTTGAAAATAAAAGAAAAGTCTCTAAAGAAAAAAATCGAACCACCTATAACCGATAAGCGTGAAGCTACCTATAGGCGAGTATTAGGACCACCATGAGGAGAAATGCTGCCTTAAAAGGTAGGTGTGTTGAAAAAAATGAGAAAGAAAAAAAGAGAAAAATAAAAGAAAAGAAAAAGTTCAAAATGAAAAGAAAAAAAGAAAGAGACAAAAGAGAAAGAAACTCATACCACATTGAGCACAGAAAAGCAACTGCAGGCATAATTGAGACATCTAGGTTGGTTTGACCCATCGATCCCAATTTTTTGATGAAATCATTGAGTTGGCTTACCTGGGGATGAATCTGCAAAGGAACCTTTGCACACACACACACACTTTGAGTCTGGTTTAGATAATTTATTCAAAGACTTAGATTTGAGTTGCATTGAATTTTTTGAAGGTTCTCTGGTTTCAATACTGGGCATTCTTTGAGGGCAATAATATGTGTAACTATTGGGACTATTTCGTAGAATGTGATATAGTATGATGATATGGAATGCCACATCACGTGGTCCACCTTGACCTAATGCAAACAGCGGATAGCAGAAAGCTAAATCAAGACTAGGGGCGACCAGTCTACCACCTCACGAATCAATGACATAATGAGATATTGAGTCATGGGACCAAAGGAAACTGAGCAATTACCAGAAGATAATTGACAGAAAGAAACTGTAAGCAGGCCCCGGGGGCGACCGAAGACAGTTATAGGCGAGAAGCACCGAGGAGCACAAGGAAGACCTAACCCATCGGAATAGGAAATACATCCATGCATACATGCATACACGTAACACACTTGCATTTATTTTCTGTGTTTGTTCTGTTTTGTATTCACAGGTTTTAAAAAGAAGGAGAAAACGGTAAATGTAAGTCAACCAGAATAAGCAACATATAAGTATCAGTTTTGGGATGAGTCCCAGGGTCGAGGCCCATATAAGTATCAGTTTTGGGGACGAGTCCCAGGTCGAGGCCCACATCAGTATCAGTTTAGGGACGAGTTCCAGGTCGAGGCCGACATCAGCATCAGTTTGGGGATGAGTCCCAGGGTCGAGACCCACATCAGTTTCAGTTTGGGGATGAGTCCCAGGGTCGAGGCCCGCATCAGCATCAGTTTGGGGGCGAGGCCCACATCAGTATCAGTTTAGGGTCGAGACCCACTTTATCAGTAGTTTCGGGAATGAATCCCAGAGGAATGAATCCCAGGGTCGAGGCCCACATTGTCAGAGTTATGGAATGAATCCGGGAATGAATCCTAGGGTCGAGGCCCACATCGTCAGAGTTTTGGAATGAATCCCAGGGTCGAGGCCCACATCATCAAAGTTTTGGAATGAATTCGGGAATGAATCATAGGGTCGAGGACCACATCGTCAGAATTTTAGAATGAATCCGGGAATGAATCCCAAGGTCGAGGACCACATCGTCAGAATTTTGGAATGAATCCGGGAATGAATCCCAGGGTCGAGGCCCACATCAGTCAGAGTTTTGGAATGAATTCAGGAATGAATCCCAGGGTCGAGGCCCACATTGTCAGAATTTTGGAATGAATCCCTGGGGAATGAATCCCAGGGCCGAGGCCCACCTTACCAGCAGCTTCGGGAATGGATCCCAGGGTCGAGGCCCACTTTGTCAGCAGTTTTGGGAATGAATCCCAGGGTTGAGGCCCACGTCAGTATCAGTTTTGGGGATAAGTCCCAGGGTCGAGGCCCACATCAGCTGTTTTGGGGACGAGTCCCAGGGTCGAGGCCCACATCAGTATCAGTTTGGGGCGAGGCCCACATCAGTATCAGTTTAAGGGCGAGGCCCACATAAGTATCAGTCTGTGGGTGAGGCCCGCATCAGTATCAGTTTGGGGCCGAGGCCCACATCAGCATCAGTTTTGGGATGAGTCCCAAGGGCGAGGCCACATCAGTATCAGTTCAGGGTTGAGGCCCACACATCATCAGTGTCAGTCTGGCAGCGAGGCCCACATCAGCATCAGTCTGGGGGCGAGGCCCACATCATTATCAGTTTTGAGGGCGAGGCCCACATCAGTACCAGTTTAGGGTCGAGGACCCACTACATCATCAGTTTGAGGGCGAGGCCCATATTGTCAGCGGTATTGGGATGCATCCCAAGGTCGAGGCCCCCGTTTTCGGTTGCAGTTCCGGGATGAGTCCCAGGTCGAGGGCCCACTGTATCATCAGTTGTAGTTTCGGGATGCGTCCCAGGGTCGAGGACCCACTACATCATCAGTTTGAGGGCGATGCCCACATTGTCAGCTGTATTGGGATGCGTCCCAGGGTCGAGGTGCCCCCGTTGTCGGTTGCAGTTCCGGGATGCGTCCCAGGGTCGAGGGCCCACTGCATCATCAGTACAGTTTGAGAATGAACAAAGCCGGGAATGACACTCCGAGAATGGAGCACAGTTCGAGAATAAAAAAGCCGAGAATGAGAATAGAACACAGTTCAGGAATGAACAAGCCGGGAATGGCACTCCGAGAATGGAGCAAGGTTCGGAAATGGACGACATCACAGTAACGGTTCGGGAATAAACTACCTCACAGTAACGGTTCGGGAATGGACCACCTCACAACATGGTTCGAGAATGAACCATCACATTATCAGTAGCAGTCTTGCCGGGTATGTCACTCTGGGGGCGAGGCCCACATCATTATCAGTATCAAGTCTGGCCGGGTATGGCACTCTGGGGGCAAGGCCCACATCATTATCAGTATCAGTCTTGCCGGGTATGGCACTCTAGGGGTGAGGCCCACATTATTACCAGTATCAGTTTTGCCGGGTATGGCACTTCGGGTATTGAGACATCAACATCAGTCTTGCTGGGTATGGCACTCCGGATATGGAGACATCAGCATCAGTTTTACCGGGTATGGCACTCCGGGTATGGAGATACTACTGCGACACTCTAGGTATGGAGACACAACTGCGACACCTCGGGTATGTGGTTTAGCATGCCAGGTATGGCACTCCAGGTATGGAGATATCATTGCGACACTCTAGGTATGGAGACACAACTGCGACACCTCGGGTATGGGGTTTAGCTTGCCAGGTACGGCACTCCGGGTATGGAGATATCACTGCGACACTCTAGGTATGGAGACGCAACCGCGACACCTCGGGTATGGGGTTTAGCACGCCATGTACGACACTCCGGGTATGGAGACATCACAACGGCACCCTAGGTACGGGGTTTAGCACGCCATACTTTCGTGGACTATCATGGACTATCGTGGACTTTCATGGACTTTCGTGGATTGTAGGCACTGTATTTTTACATATAAGTCCCGATGATGTGTCTCGTATGGAGACACTACCTCTTTAATTGTGGAAGCCCCGGGAAACGGACGTCGGAAGGGAAGAGTCAAGAATTGACGCATTGTTGGATTTGATTCGCTGGATTAGCTTCGGGTTCGCTTGTTGGACCTCTGTTTCAAAACACACCCTTAGCCCAAACCCCCGTAAAACACACACCAAGCCCACACATCACTAAATCACACACCAAGCCCACTAAATGACTTAAGCCACACGCCCAATACACCTTCCTAAATAACAAAACACACATTAAACACATGCATAAATCAAGCCAAATCCCTTTCCTAAATTAAAGAAATCCCATGGATCCCTTGCCTAATTAAATCAAATCACTTCCCTAATTAAAAGATTTTCCTTATCACATACTAATTTAAAAGATATTCCCTTTAATGCAAAAATCTTTCTCCTTCTCAAACAAGGAAAGCCCCCATCCATTTGTCTATAAAAAGAACCCTTCACCAACACATTAAACCCTAGATCATGTTGGGGTTGGTGCTCAGAGCGCCAATTCCCGGTTGTATTTCTTTATGAATACTTCTGTAAAACATTATTATTATGAATAATATATGTAGTTTCTATAATATAATATATCCTTTAATATGGTACAGACGTAATGACCTTAGAATGATTAGTCATGGTACTGTTGCAAAAGCGTCGCAACTGACATTGAGTAGTATCATGACGTTGTCATTCTCAGACAGTTCCTGGTCAAGGTTTACACTACTTGGTCAGTATAGTAAACACGTTGAGACCGGTACATGTCGTATAGTGGAATATATGATTCCAATGGTTTCTCATTGAACCATCAGTCTTGGAGACTGGTATAGACGTGTGGGTGTTTATAGCGGATAAACATTGAACGACTCACCGAAGATTCTTAATGGATGGTACACCAACGTCAATAAGAATCTTCTCGGGTTGAGTAGCACTTGTGATTCTTAGACTTGAGATGTTATTGTGGGCACATGAGACATCTTCTACACTTAGATGGTAGTCACGTCACCGATCTATTTAGATCAGACCTCCGCATGTTCGTTGGGTGTAGATAGATCCTCAGGGTGTCCTATGTGTGTCAAGATAGGATCCGTCAGTTCTGTGTATCAGAGCATAGGTAGTCCACATGATTAGCAATCAGATAAAACCATGGGCCCGTGGTACAGTTTAGAAACTAGTTCTAAACATTCTTTTTGAGATTGCTAATAGAATAGTCGACTGGATAATCCCCATAGAGATTGGACGTTTACATCTATATCTCTGGGATATATCCGGATACTTGTGACAGAGGAATTATACATTTGCCATGACCTCGACCTGTATGATTCAGCGAGTTTATCCGTGATCGTCATAATTTACGGGTGGATAAATTATGGACACGAAATTGGATTTCGTGACGGATATGCCTGAATCTAGAGAGTCTCAATAATGAAATATACTCGTAGAGCACTAGAGCAACACTTATAAATAATGTTGATTATTTATAAAGTCGTTTAAAGGTTAAACGCAAAAAATACATGCTTAGGGACCCAATAGTCCTTTCCTTAATTATTGTGTATTTACATTTAATACTTGATTAATTTAAATACACATTAATTAATAGTCAAATTGAGATATTTGACTAATATCATAAATGTATATATGTATTTAATATTTAATGTAAATATAATACATATATTTAATATATTTGTATTTAATTAATTAATTAATTATTTAATTGTTAAATGATTAAATTAATTAAAATATAAATATCGTAAGATTTAGATATTTGATAAATGGCTAAGTTGCCTTTGTTGACTTAATTAAAATATCTATAAAGTGTTATTAGATATTTTAACAAGTTGATCAAATTAAAAAACCAAATGAAATTGAAAATAACTTTGTTGTATTTGCCTTTACCATTTTCGGCCAAGGCCATTTCTTGGCAAGTATAAATTGTTTTCATTTCATTTTGGTAAATTAACCTAATACACTTTACAAACTCCATTAAAAAGAAACAAAAGAAGCTTGTGAGGAAGAAGAAGAAAAACAAAGAGAAAATCAAAGAAAGCTTAAGATTTAGTAAGTTTCTTCAACCTACTATTAGAAGGGAAAATGTTCCTTAAGATTTAGGCTACATCTTGTGATATTCTCATGTTATTCTTTTCTTTATTCTTTGTGTTTTTGATGAATGGAAGTTTGATGAAAGTGTTGAGCATGTATGATGATGAAAGCTTGTGACTAGTGTAGTTATACGTGTTATTTTATGGTTTTGGAAACTTTGTTGCTAATCTAGAGTTGTTGACCCACTCTTAAATGACCTAGATTTGATCTATAGTTATTCATTGTGTTGAGACTTTAATTGGATGGAAGAATGATGATTAAAGTAATTGATTTAACCAATTTGGTCTAATTTGTCCAATTTGAAGAAATTGAAAAATTAGGGTTTAAGACCTTATCCAAATTTGGGGCTTTTCATTTATGTTGTGTATAAGGATGTGTATATGATTAATATAAAGTTTCATGTTGATTGGATTTCATTTGGATGTGTCTTGAAGCATGGAAGTGCAAAATGCACAATAATGAACCTTGTGAGGCTCTCGGCCAAATGGAAGAAATGGGGATTTATGTTGTCTTTGGTGTTTTGACATTTAGGACATGTTAAGTTCATATTAGAAATGATTTAGAATCATCTAAAATTGATTTGAACAATTTCGGACTAAAATGAACAAGATACCAAGTGTAAAGGGCAATTCGGTAAATTCACATGAATATGATTAATTGAATTTTATTTTATAATTTGATTATTGGGTAATTAAATAAATATGTTTATTTAATGAATCTGAGAAAAAATTTTGAAATCGGAAAATTTGATTTTCCACCGTTTTCACTGCGTTACCGGATTTAGTCCCTAAAACCCCTACAAAATGGTATCAGAGCGAGTCTGATTCTAGGCCCCCTAAAATGATTAGTCTTAATTAAATCAATGTTTAATCATGTTTTCTTGACTTTTTACATGCTTGTTATAATCTAATTTGATTAGATTTAGGGTGTATGACACTTAGCGGAAAATCCCTAATTAATAAGGTTTTAATATAATTATGTATTTGATGCATGTTATGTGGTCCGTCTTGTCAATACGGTTTATGAATATTTCTCCGTGACTACATCCGAGACCGTGCCTCTGCTGTGAGGGTGTAGCCGATAGAGATTTATTTTTACTGGATGTATATTAGATACTAGATAAATTCAAGCGAAAGCGAAATTCTGAACGTGCCCTAGCTGTCAGGATTACGTAAGTAACTTGTGTTTATCATTGACGAGTTTAACCTTGGTACATCTCCTTGTGGGCCTGCCTTCGCAGCGACAACGAGAAACGACCAGGACCGGAAACCCAGGAGTCATTAGTGAATGATTGACAAAAGAGTTGTCTACCTGATGAATATACGTAGGCGAGATTGTGCCTCTACTGTGAGCTGAAATATATTCACGGGATCCACTTTTCACTATTTGTATTTAATTTAATTATTAAATCTTTGTATTCTGTTTGCGGATTACAGTATTGCATGATTTAGTGGGAGTGGCATTTTTAGATTAAAAATCCATGATCTAGTTTATGCTTTTGATATTATATGAAACTGCTTAATTTCTGCTAACCGTTTTTCGTGATCTATATGATAGATTTGCGATGGCGGCACCATCCACAAATCAGTTTGCGCGTATGCTTGATGCGAACAAACTTAAAGGCGCTGAGAACTTCGCTGACTGGGAATTGGATTTGAGGATTGTCCTCGATTTTGAAAAGCTGGGATATGTTCTTGAGGTCCGTTGCCCCTTGCTATGGGTGCAGACGTTACGGAGGAGGAACACAAAGTTTGTGAAATTTGGAAGGATGATGATTTAAGGGTTAAATCATACATCCTTAGTTCACTGTCTCCGAAACTCAAGAAATAATACTATGTCATGTTAGATTCGTATAGTATGATGACGCGATTGAGACAATCGTTTGAGAACCAAGAACAAGTGATTGTTCACAAAGTCGTAATGGAACTGTTCCATGCGCGTTTGGATGATGGGCAAGATGTTAGCCCACATGTTCTTCAGATGATCGATTTGATCGATCAATTGAGGCAACATAATCTCATCTTGAATGACATTCTCGGTAGGAGTGTCATTCTTGGTTCACTCCCAGCTTCATATCGCCAGTTCGTGATGTACTTCAACATGAATGGGACTGTCTGTACCTACCAAGAGCTACATATGATGTTGCTCACGGCGGAAGAGGACCTGAAGAAGGGAGTACCGACTCGCCCTCCGAGACCTACTTCTCTCTCTGCTTCTTCCCAGACATGGTCAAATGGAAAGAAGAAGAAATGGAAGAAGAAGAAGGGTTTTGGTCCTCAACAACAGGCAGAGATAGCTAAGTCCAAGAGGGCTTCTGAAGACAAATGCCACCACTGCGGCAAAGTCGGGCATTGGAAAAGGAACTGTCATGATTACATCGCCCAACTGAGGAGATATAGAGCATCTACGTCAGATACATTTAATTTTCCAGTTATTGATTTATCTTTGGCTTATGAAGCCGTTACATCTAGCTGGATTTTAGATTCTGCTTGTCCCATTCACATTTGCAATTCGTTGCAGGTGCTGAAGGAAAGTAGAAGGCTGAAGCCCAGAGAGATGCAGTTACGATTCGGGAGTGGAGACTCTTTGGATGCAGTTGTAGTGGGAGTATGCGAGATCTCATTACCGAATGGGACACTTTTGTCAAATGAATGCCATTTTGTACCAGGATGTGTAGCTAATATTATATCACTTTTTGTATTGGATACATAAGGCTTTTGTATTAATATTAAGAACAGTTCTTTATATTTATATGATAGAAATAATATTTAGATCCTTTGTTGTCCAAACCAGCATGGTCATTATACATTGCAAACTTCAAAAGATATTTTAAATACTGGAGTTAATAAACGTAGTTTACCTGTAATTAATGATACTGAACTTTGGCATATGCTGCTTGGTCACATATACGTTAAACGCCTTACCCAATTGGTTAGGAATGGTTTGATACCAGATCTTACCATTGAATCCTATCCAACTTGTGAGTCCTGTATTCAGGGTAAGATGACCAAAGCCCAATTTTCTGGTGTTGGACACCGCACCACTAACTTACTGGAACTCGTACATTCTGATGTATGTGGTCCAATAAGTTAGACTGCTCACAATGGTTATTCGTACTTCGTTACCTTTACCGATGATCTGTCACGGTACGGTTATGTCTATTTGATGCGACATAAATCGGAAACCTTTGAAAAGTTCAAAGAGTTCCGAAATGAAGTAGAAAAACAAACTGGTCAATATATTAAATGCCTTTGATCTGATCGAGGCGGCGAATATATGAGTGGTGAGTTCATGGATTATATGAAGTAGAATTGGATTCTCGCTCAATATACTCCTCCAGGTACTCCACAGCACAATGGAGTGTCTGAGAGGAGAAATCGGACTTTATTGGATATGGTCCGATCAATGTTGAGTTTCACAGATTTGCGCTATTATTTATGGGGTTACTCTCTTTTAACAGCTGCACATTTTTTGAACAAGATTCCTTCAAAAGCTGTTCCTACGACTCCGTATCAGATACAGTTCGGTAGAAGACCAAATCTTAATTATATTAAGGTTTGGGGTTGTCCTGCCTATGTCAGGGTGACTCAGCAAGATAAGCTTTCGCCTCGAGGGCAAAAGTTTAGGTTTGTCGGATATCCTTCAAATACGAGGGGATATCTGTTCTATGATACCGAGCATCGAAATGTGTTCGTAGCTCGCTTCGCAAAATTTCTAGAAGTAGAATTTTTGTCAGAAGGTGGTAATCATAGACATTTTGAGCTTGATGAAGTCCAACCTGAAAACAACGAACCAACGGAGGAACCTGAAGTTCAAGTAGATGAAGGACCTTCAACACACACACTCCGTAGGTCGGAAAGGGTATGTAGACCTCCTGAACGCTTGTATTTGATACAAGAAAAGAGTCTGGATGTTCTCTTAGTTGAAGAGACAGATCCTTTCACCTATAGAGAATCGATGTTGGACATCGACTCCGTGAAATGGCAATGTGCCATGAAATCCGAGATAGACTCAATGCATGAGAATCAAGTTTGGGACTTGGTTCCGCTTCCCGAAGGAATTGTTCCTATTGGTTGTAAATGGGTTTACAAAAGGAAGCGCGGGCCTGACGGTAAGGTTGAGACTTACAAGGCCCGACTGGTTGCAAAAGGTTACACGCAGCGACCTGGCGTCGACTACGATGAAACTTTTTCACCAGTAGCAATGCTTAAGTCTATTCGGATTTTGCTTTCTATAGCTGCGTATCATGACTACGAGATTTGGCAAATGGATGTCAAAACGGCTTTTCTAAATGGATTTCTTGATGAAGAAATCTATATGGATCAGCTGGAAGGTTTTGCGTCCAGCGAAAACTTGGGCATGGTATGTAAGCTTAAGAAGTCCATTTATGGACTTAAACAAGCTTCATGAAGTTGGAATCTTCGATTCAACGAGATTATTAGATCGTCTGGTTTTCTCAAGAATTCGGAAGAATCCTGTGTGTATCAGAAGGCCAGTGGGAGCATGGTCGTATTTTTAGTCCTATATGTTGATGACATCCTAATCATTGGGAATGATTTAGGTATGTTACAAGGCGTAAAAGCGTACCTCTGTAAGAATTTCTCCATGAAGGACCTAGGAGAAGCTTCCTATGTTTTAGGGATAAAACTCTATAGAGATTGACAAAGGAGGCTGATTGAGTTGTCCCAATCAACGTACATAGATAAGATCTTGGAACGGTATAATTTTGGTAACTGTAAGACAACAAACATACCATTCAGACATGTGATTCATCTTTCAAAGAAGATGAGTCCACAACAGAAGATGAGAATGTTAGAATATCTAACCAACCTTATGTTTCATGTTTGGGTAGCATAATGTATGTCATGTTATGTACGAGGCCTGATATCAGTTTTGCTGTTAGCGTAACTAGTCGATATCAGTCCAATCCAGGTAATGACCATTGGATGGCCATTAAACATATCCTCAAGTATCTTAAGGGTACTAAGGATAATTTAATAATTTATGGAGGAAACGAACTGCAAGTTAACGGGTATACGGATTTTGATTTCCAATCGGATCCCGATGATAGAAAGTCTACATCTGGATTCGTATTTACCCTTAACGGAGGTGCAGTTTGTTGGAAGAGTTCCAAACAGGGATCGACAACAGATTCCACCACTGAGGCTGAATATATTGCACTCTGCTTCTGAAGATGCAAAAGAGGCTGTGTGGATAAAGAACTTTATCACAGAATTGGGAGTTGTCCTAAGTATCGAGAATGCGATTCCGTTATACTGTGATAATACTGGAGCCATTGCGCAAGCAAAGGAACCGAGGGCGCATCATAAGTCGAAGCATGTGGAACGCAAGTACCACATCATTCGAGAGATTGTGTCGCGAGGGGATATTGTCGTGTGTAAGGTACCGAGTGAAGATAATGTAGTAGACCCACTGACGAAGGCCATACCTCCGAAGTTGTTTGATAAACATGTGGAGTCGATGAGTATTAGATACAATCGTTATTGGCACTAAAGCAAGTGGGAGATTTTGTTGGGGTTGGTGCTCAGAGCCCCAATTCCCGGTTGTATTTCTTTATGAATACTTCTGTAAAACATTATTATTATGAATAATATATGTAGTTTCTATAATATAATGTATCCTTTAATATGGTAAAGACGTAATGACCTTAGAATGATTAGTCATGGTACTGTTGCAAAAGCGTCGCAACTGACATTGAGTAGTATCATGACGTTGTCATTCTCAGACAGTTCCTAGTCAAGGTTTACACTACTTGGTCAGTATAGTAAACCCATTGAGACCGGTACATGTCGTATAGTGGAATATATGATTCCAATGGTTTCTCAATGAACCATCAGTCTTGGAGACTGGTATAGACGTGTGGGTGTTTATAGCGGATAAACACTGAACGACTCACCGAAGATTCTTAATGGATGGTACACCAACGTCAATAAGAATCTTCTCGGGTTGAGTAGCACTTGTGATTCTTAGACTTGAGATGTCATTGTGGGCACATGAGACATCTTCTACACTTAGATGGTAGTCACGTCACCGATCTATTTAGATCAGACCTCCGCATGTTCGTTGGGTGTAGATAGATCCTCAGGGTGTCCTATGTGTGTCAAGATAGGATCCGTCAGTTCTGTGTATCAGAGCATAGGTAGTCCACATGATTAGCAATCAGATAAAACCATGGGCCCGTGGTACAGTTTAGAAACTAGTTCTAAACATTCTTTTTGAGATTGCTAATAGAATAGTCGACTGGATAATCCCCATAGAGATTGGACGTTTACATCTATATCTCTGGGATATATCCGGATACTTGTGACAGAGGAATTATACATTTGCCATGACCTCGACCTCTATGATTCAGCGAGTTTATCCGTGATCGTCATAATTTACGGGTGGATAAATTATGGACACGAAATTGGATTTCGTGACGGATATGCCTGAATCAAGAGAGTCTCAATAATGAAATATACTCGTAGAGCACTAGAGCAACACTTATAAATAATGTTGATTATTTATAAAGTCGTTTAAAGGTTAAACGCAAAAAATACATGCTTAGGGACCCAATAGTCATTTCCTTAATTATTGTGTATTTACATTTAATACTTGATTAATTTAAATACACATTAATTAATAGTCAAATTGAGATATTTGACTAATATAATAAATGTATATATGTATTTAATATTTAATGTAAATATAATACATATATTTAATATATTTATATTTAATTAATTAATTAATTAATTGTTAAATGATAAATTAATTAAAATATAAATATCATAAGATTTAGATATTTGATTAAATGGCTAAGTTGCCTTTGTTGACTTAATTAAAATATCTATAAAGTGTTTATTAGATATTTTAACAAGTTGATCAAATTAAAAAACCAAATGAAATTGAAATTAATTTTGTTGTATTTGCCTTTACCATTTTCGGCCAAGGCAATTTCTTGGCAAGTATAAATTGTTTTCATTTCATTTTTGTAAATTAACCTAATAAACTTTACAAACTCCATTAAAAGAAACAAAAGAAGCTTGTGAGGAAGAAGAAGAAAAACAAGAGCAAATCAAAGAAAGCTTAAGATTTAGTAAGTTTCTTCAACTACTATTAGAAGGGAAAATGTTCCTTAAGATCTAGGCTACATCTTGTGATATTCTCATGTTATTCTTTTCTTTATTCTTTGTGTTTTTGATGAATGGAAGTTTGGTGAAAGTGTTGAGCATGTATGATGATGGAAGCTTGTGACTAGTGTAGTTATAAGTGTTATTTTATGGTTTTGGAAACTTTGTTGCTAATCTAGAGTTGTTGACCCACTCTTAAATGACCTAGATTTGATCTATAGTTATTTCATTGTGTTTAGACTTTAATTGGATGGAAGAATGATGATTAAAGTAATTGATTTAACCAATTTGGTCTAATTTGTCCAATTTGAAGAAATTGAAAAATTAGGGTTTAAAACCTTATCCAAATTTGGGGCTTTTCATTTATGTTGTGTATAAGGATGTGTATATGATGCATATAAAGTTTCATGTTGATTGGATTTCATTTGGATGTGTCTTGAAGCATGGAAGTGCAAAATTCACAATAATGAACCCTTTTGACATTTAGGACATGTTAATTTCATCTTAGAAATGATTTAGAATCATCCAAAATTGATTTGAACAATTTCGGACTAAAATGAACAAGATACCAAGTGTAAGGGCAATTCGGTAAATTCACATGAATATGATTTATTGAATTTTATTTCATAATTTGATTATTGGGTAATTAAATAAATATGTTTATTTAATGAATCCGAGAAAAATTTTTGAAATCGGAAAATTTGATTTTCCACCGTTTCCGCTGCGTTACCGGATTTAGCCCATAAAACCTCTACAACTCATTCCTACAAAAATACAAGGAAAATAAACCTAGTTCATTCACACATTAAACCCTGGCTCATTCTCACGAAATCAACCCTAATATTCTAAGCCCATCCCCACTCGGCAACACACCGGCACACCTCCAATCACATTGCCTTCATCAAACCCTTCACGCATACCCTAGTCCATTCACACATTGCTGCCTCCCGCACGTATCCCTCACATCACGCCACATGTTGCCTCCCTCACGTATCCCTTACGTATCAACGCCTCAAGCCTGCCAACAAGGCAACCCACTCACGCCACCGACCTACACCCTCCACACGCCTAGCCTGCCTTCACCTTGCCCTCACATTACCCCACTCACGCAATCTGCCCTCACCAGCCCCCTTTCACGTGTTGGCCTTCAACACGCCTCACTCAAGCCAACTCATTAATCCACACACATCAACAGCACTCAGATATTTCATGTAACCTCTCGCCATTCACATTTAAATAGTAAATAAACTCAGCCCACTGCCTTCAACATAGCCCTCCATTTGACCACAAATACAGCCCATAAATCACCGAAACTGCTCCCTCCTGCACTGCACGCACACAGCCCCTTAAAACTGTCCAGTTAGCCACATCTTACCACCCCAGAAAATGCCCCCAAACAGTCCTAAAACTGCACTAAAAACAGTCCAAAAACTGCCCCCAAAACAGCCCAAAAATTACCCCCCAAAACAGCCCAAATAACCCGCAAAACAGTCCCTTAATTACCAAAAACAGTGACCAAAGGATACAGCGAAAACAACAGCGAAACGGAGTGAAAATAATAGCCTAAACAGCGAAACAACGAGTAAAAACATTGAACCAGTGAACCGGAAGAGTTGCAGAGCATCAACCTTTCCGACGACCGTGTAACGCGCTTTCGAGAGACGACAAAATAGGTTAGACCTGATGGCAACTTCTTTATTTATTATCTTTCATTTTTATTTATTTATTTTAATACATTATCGCATGAGAGTCGTTTGTTGATGCATGAAGTGAATTCCGGATGAACGGAATGCGTGTTCTCTTTTGTGGTATATCAGATGGAAACTGGGACGTAAATCCCGTTGCCGAATCCGAATGAACGGTATTGCGGTTTGCACTCGGGATACAATGCCATGTACTACTTAAGAGACACACGTATTTCGTTTCATCCAATCTTGTATTTGAGCATGATGTAGTTAGTAGATTATTTATTTATTTAGCATGATTATGTTGCTAGTACGTTAATTATTTATGCATGATTTAATTCTTTGATTTTGCATTAGGAATTTAGTTTACATTTTGTTTAAGTAGTTATTTATTTGTTCTTTGTGTTTAATGATTCGACATGCTCGTTGTGTGATATTGTATGCTTGCCGTTATAATGACTTACTTTCGAAGAATGCAAACTTAGACGTAGGATTTACTTTCATGAATGAGAACTAGATCTAAGTCACATTTGGGCATATATGTTGAGTAGATTCGGTTAGTTTATTGCACAAATCATATCGTTACAAGTGACATAAGTAAGGGACCATTCTGAACCCAACAGTTTTAGGTATTCCCTTGCGAGGGGTGAGTGCGACCTTAAATCATTTTCCCGGTTCACACCGGGTGGCGACTCCATGTTATTTCTCCGGTTTAGTTCCCCCGCAGACTACTCCGTACTCCCAACTAGGCCGCGAACCTAGAACAGTGTCTCCGATTTCTGTGTCCGGGAAAATGATTTAAGGCCGCACTCACCTCTCGCTAGGGAAGACCTCAAACCGTTGGGTCGGAATGGTCCCTTACTTATGTCACTTGTAATGATATGATTTGTGCAATAAACTAACCGAATCAACTCAACATATATGCCCAAAGGTGACTTAGATCTAGTTCTCATTCATGAAAGTAAATCCTACGTCTAAGTTTGCATGTTTCGAAAGTAAGTCATTATAACGGCAATCATACAATATCACACAACGAGCATGTCGAATCATTAATCACAAAGAACAAATAAATAACTACTTAAACAAAATGTAAACTAAATTCCTAATGCAAAATCAAAGAACTAAATCATGCATAAATAAATAACGTACTAGCAACCTAATCATGCTAAATAAATAAATAATCTACTAAATACATCATGCTCAAATACAAGATTGGATGAAACAAAATACGTGTGTCTCTTAAGTAGTACGTGGCATTGTATCCTGAGTGCAAACCGCAATACCGTCCATTCGGATTCGGCTACGGGATTTACGTCCGAGTTTCCATCCGATATACCACAAAAGAGAAAACGCATTCCGTTCATCCGGAATTCACATCATGCATCAAAAAATGACTCTCATGCGATAATGTATTAAAATAAATAAAAAAATGAAAGATAATAAATAAAGAAGGTGCCCTCAGGTCTAACCTCTTTTGTCCTCTCTCGAAAGCGTGTTACACGGTCGTTGGAAGTGTTGATGCTCCGCAACTCTTCCGGTTCACTGGTTCAATGTTTTTACTCGCTGTTTCACTGTTTAGGCTACTGTTTTCACTCTGTTTCGCTGTATCTTTTGGTCACTGTTTTTGGTAATTAAGGGACTGTTTTGCGGGTTATTTGGGCTATTTTGGGGGGCAGTTTTAGGGCTATTTTGGGGGCAGTTTTCTGACTATTTTTAGTACAGTTTTAGGACTGTTTGGGGGCATTTTCTGGGGTGGTAAGATGCGGCTAACTGGACAGTTTTAAGGGGCTGTGTGCGTGCAGTGCAGGAGGGAGCAGTTTTGGTGATTTATGGGCTTATTTGTGGTCAAAGGGAGGGCTACGTTGAAGGCAGTGGGCTGAGTTTGTTTACTATTTGAATGTGAACGGCGAGAGGTTACGTGAAAGATCTGAGTGCTGTTGATGTGTGTGGATTAATGAGTTGGCTTGAGTGAGGCGTGTTGAAGGCCAACACGTGAAAGGGGGCTGGTGATGGCAGATTGCGTGAGTGGGGTAATGTGAGGGCAATGTGAAGGTAGGCTAGGCGTGTGGAGGGTGCATGTCAGTGGCGTGAGTGGGTTGCCTTGTTGGCAGGCTTAAGGCGGTGATACGTAAGGGATACGTGAGGGAGGCAGCAGGTGGCGTGATGTGAGGGATACGTGAGGGCGGCAGTAATGTGTGAATGGACCAGGGTATGCGTGAGGGGTTTGATGAAGGCAATGTTAGTGGAGGTGTGCCGGTGTGTTGCCGAGTGGGGATGGGCTTAGAATATTAGGGTTGATTTCGTGAGAATGAGCCAGGGTTTAATGTGTGAATGAACTAGGTTTATTTTCCTTGTATTTTCGTAGGAATGAGCTAGGGTTTAATGTGTTGGTGAAGGGTTCTTTTTATAGGCAAAAGGATGGGGGCTTTCCTTGTTTGAGAATGAGAATGATTTTTGCATTAAAGGGAATATCTTTTAAATTAGTATGTGATAAGAAAAATCTTTTAATTAGGGAAGTGATTTGATTTAATTAGGTAAGGGATCCATGTGATTTCTTTAATTTAGGAAGGGGATTTGGCTTGATTTATGCATGTGTTTAATGTGTGTTTTGTTATTTAGGAAGGTGTATTGGGCGTGTGGCTTAAGTCATTTAGTGGGCTTGGTGTGTGATTTAGTGATGTGTGGGCTTGGTGTGTGTCTTGCGGGGGTTTGGGCTAAATGTGTGTTTTGAAACAGAGGTCCAACAAGCGAACCCGAAGCTAATCCAGCGAATCAAATCCAACAATGCGTCAATTCTTGACTCTTCCATTCCGACGTCTGTTTCCCGCGGCTTCCACAATTAAAGAGGTAGTTTCTCCATACGAGACTTATCATCGGGACTTATATGTAAAAATGCAGTGCATACAACAGGTCTTCTACATTACAGTCTTATAACTAACATGTGTGCATTAGCTAAGGTTCCCATTGACCATAGAGAAGAGACCATGCAACCCATTACTGCTCTAACAACACGTATTGTTCGACAGCTTCAAGTAGAGAGAACACCACCAGCCAGTTCATCAGCTGCACTTACACAGCCTTAACCTTCAGCGAGGGGGTCATCTTGGCAACTCTCCGTCACACAACGCTTGGAGCATTTTGAGGCTTACGCGGGAGTACCAGATACAACACAACCATTCCATGGAGCAAATGCTCCGACTACTGGCTCGTCAACTCAACGTCAATGAAGAACAGTTTCCTCTGTTCCCCCATCCTCCGGGGGCATCCGACGATGATGATGATGAGGCAGATGCATGACCCTACCACAGTAGTGTTGTTTCCTTTTCTTTTATCTTATTTTGCATTGCATTGGAGACAATGCCATATTTAGGTTTGTGGTTGGTTGTACGTTTTATTTATTACTCCATCATGTTTATTTCCTATATGTTTTATTTCTTGCATGTTTTATTTTGTTTTAAGTATTAAAAAAAGTAGTTAAAAAAATATCTAATGATGAGATTGTTTGTCTTAATGTGAAGTTTTAGGAAACTATAAAGGCTAACTTTGTTTTTATCTTATACCTTGAGCAGAGTATCTAGGTCGGACTCTTATGCACTGGAAAATAGCTCTGTAGGAGTAAGATACTTAAGAGTTGACAAAGTGACTAGTTGAAAGAATCGATGGATGATGAATGACTATTTTTCTGAATATATGTTTCTGTCTGCATTTAGTTATGATGTGTTGATATTATTTTCTTAAAAAAATCACCTATAACTGATAAGCGTGAAGCTACCCATGAATGAGTTTTATGACCACCATGAGGAGAAACACTACCTTAAAGGGTAGATGGGTCTAAAAATAAAAAATACAAGAAAGTCTTTTATACCACACTAAACGCATATAGGCAGACAAAACATTCTTTTTCGATATTTAGATTGGTTAGACCCATCACCTATCAAGTTTTGAGATGAAATCACCGAGTTAACTTTCTTAGAATCAATGCAGTGAACATATCTTTTTACACACACACTTGGAGTCTGATTTAGATGGTTTAATCATGGAGATGGATTTAAGTTGTAGTGTACATTTTGAAGGTTCTTTGACTTCATTGCTGGAAATTCTCTGAGGACATTGTGTATATAACTACCATGATTGATTGTTTTGTTTCTTTTATTTGTTTATTTAGTTTTACATGATTGCATGTGCATTTGATTGACGTTTGTGGATATCGTCACTATAAACCCTCACGAGACTATAACTCATCCACTAGGGCCACCTGTGGGTTTAAATGCTTGTCAATTACACTAAATGCAATCGTGATCCTTACAAAAGTGGCTTAGGTTAATTTAGTTTTAGTTTGTTTATTTCATTTCATTTTTGTTTGTTTTGCTCGAAGACTAGCAAAATGTTAGGTTTGGGGGTGTGATAAGCGGTAAATATGTTAGTATTTACCTCATCTAGCTTGATATTTTATAAGTTATCTCGAGTTTTATAAGCGTTTTGATGTGTTTTGGGTTCGTTTTTGTAGTTAAAAATAATATCGAGACTCAATGGAATCAACTTGAGATGAAAATGGTAAAATATGGAACAAATATGGGCAAAATTAGAATTCAGAAGAGCGTCGCGACTTCGGATAACGCGTCGAGACGCGCCTAAGAACAAAATTAAGGTAGAAGGTGTTGAACAATGCGCGGCGCGACGCTGAATACTGAACGTCATGACGCTAGACCTGCGTATTGCGACTAGGGATGACAACAAGATCCGGACCCGGGTCTTTAAAACGAAGACCCGGATGATTCCGGGTAGACTCGGGTCCGGAAAAAATTAAAAAAAAAAATTTAGATTTTAATAAAAATTATAAAATATTATGCATATATATATATATTATATATATATATATATATAATAGAATTTAATAAAAAATATTAAAAGAATTGAAATAAAACTAATAAAATTGACAAAATACAAATATAAATATAAAAAAATACAATTAATTTTTTTTTAAAAAAAGAATCCGGGTAATCGGGTTCGGACCGGGTCTACCCGGGTCCGGACCCGGGAATATTTACCAGGGTCCGGAACCGGACCCGGGTCCGGATCCGGATTTTGCCATCCCTAATTGCGACGTAGATTATTGAGCGTCACGACTCTTAATAACAGACACGAGCGTCGCGAAGCGCCCACGTTTTCCAGATTTTTGAAGAAGTGTACCCAAGAAGGAACCACAGCCCCATATATAAGAGAGCTCGTTCCAAGCCTTAGACAAGAGATTTTAGGGAGTGACAAACCCTAATTTCAGATCTTCCAAAGTGATCTTAGAGAGAAAACAAAACACATGAAAAGATCACAACTCATAAACTCAACAACAAGAAGCGAATTATCAACGATCTCGACATAGTTTCTTATTCCTTTTGACACTTTAATGTTTTATTTATTATTGAATATGTATTTTGAGTTTATGAGTATGTGTAATAACTAAATTTACAATCTAGAGTTGTGATGAACCCCATAATTTATGAGTTTATAAATTGAGTTTTCTTATATCTTGTGTGATATTTTGGCTTGTTTGTTGGATCTTGATCTTAATGCTTCTTGTTGCTTGATCACCAATATGATTGATGTGGTAAACTTAGATGAAATTGACAAAGGGATTTTAGGTTTAGCCTTAGATTCAATAGCACATGATCTCATTTTAGAGATTTCCTTACAGGATAGAAATATACATGTCGGGCGGGTGTAGCCAGTTTTGGGACTTGTTCTTAATGAATTTGTGATTAATTAATTAACATAGAAATATAGTTAATTAGTGTATTCTGAATATTTGCACATGACTATCGAAATAGGCTTGTTGATATTTTAGTGTTCCAGGTTAACTAGCCAATATATTACACACGAGTATAGGAATACCAATTCATCTTTAGAATAATTTTGGGCAGATTCACAACTCTGGATGTTTTCTCTTAATTGATTTCTTTTAGAATTTTATCATAGTTTTATTTATTTATTTTAGTTATAATCAACTCAACCAACAATCACAATTCCATTTCAATTAGATACTCATAAATATTTACTATCAATAATTATTAACGTAGGTTATAAGTCCTCGTGTGATTAATATATTTTGTACTACTTGAGCGATAAGTGCGCTTGCGTAACGTGTGAAAATCGGGATCATATCCCCTCGAAAATTGCTCGAAAAGGTCTTTACGTAAGAGTTAGGACACTCATAATATGGATGAAGTTTAGATTTCATTATCAAATTGAGTACGTACGTGATATTTTGTACAATTTCAAAATTAAAATGTATGTGGTTATTTGTGATATTTTGCCCAAATCAAATTGATATGTTCTTGTTCGATTGAGGAAATATATTGTTCTGTTTACATATATATAAAAATTTTAATAAGGGTGTTCATTTTTTGGGTTTGGTCAATTTTGTATGGCCTCACGCGGGTCGGGTCTAGTTAAAATCATAGTCCGAAATTTGAAAAATGAAGAAATGACTATGATAATATCAATCTGACTTAGAGGCTTGGACAAATAAAATGAGGTCATATGTCAAGAAGAGGTGAGAGATTGAGGGGTTTTTTCTCCCAATTTTGATTAGTTTTTGTTTTCTTTTTGTCCATCATGAGTGGTCAATATATGTATATTTTCCGTCTCTCTATCTTAATATTTTGTGGCTATTTCGAGTTTTATAAGCGAATTGATGTGTTTTGGATGTGTTTGCGGATTAAAATAATATCAAAACTCAACGAATTCAACTATGGATGAAAATTGTAATATACAGAATAAATCGGGATATTTTCGGAGTCAAAACGAGCGTCGGGACGCTGGACGCACGTCGGGATGCGCATCAACACAAAATCATAGCAAAAAGAAAATCAACTGGGCGCGTCACGATGTTGCCCTTTGCACGTCGCAACGCGCCAATGATCAATGAAGGGAGTGGCGACACATGAAATTTTTCCTAGATCCACCCAAAACTCGATTTTTGAGTAGGAAAGCCCCATCAGACCTCCTATTTAAGTACAAGTTCATCCTAAAACCTAAAGAAAAGCCTCATAACATATTTTGGAGCCTTTAGAGAGCAAGACAAGAACGAGTGTATCAACCAGAGTTGGAGTTTGAAGACCAAGACCGCAAATGAGAGTTTCTTTCTTCCATTTTCTTTCTAACTTTATTTTTTATGCGTTTTTTTCCTTGTATTAATAATTAGCTTATTTTTATTGACTATTATGAGTAACTAATTCATTAAATTTAAGGTTTTAATGGATCTTAAGCACGTTTAATTAATTATTTGTATATTTTTTTTATTCATTTGGGTTTGTTATTGATTATTTATTATTCTTTGTGCTTGAACGCATATTTTATTTGTTTGGCCAACAATAAAATAATCTTGGTAAATCCTTAGAAAATCGACGGAGAGAATTTGAGTTAGTCATGGGAATAAAAACGTGTGATCTTATTCGTTGAATAGATTTCTCTACAGGATAGACATATTCCTATAGGACATACGTAACAACGATTAGAATTTGACCTTTATGAATTCGGTTTAATTTAATTAACATAAACATATATTTAATTGATTTATTTTGAATATATTTACATGACCATCGAAAGAGGCTTGTGAATAATTTAATGTTATATGTTAGTAATTAGTAAAAACAACTCAATTGAATGAAAAGTGCTAGGACTTATGGTGTGTATGCTTGGATGAAGTTGCAATCGTAGGTTCTTCTATCTATAAGATTTTCCCAACATATGTTATTTACTTTTTATTTACTTTTCAATTAAAATCATCAAAATAATTCTATTTCTCAATAGTTTAGTTTAAGTTAAGTAAGTTAATCTTGATATTAATAAGATAAATATTAAGTCCATTTGAGTACGATATCCGACATTTTGTTACTGTATTACTTGAACAATATATGCACTTGCTTGCTAGATTTATAAAATCACGATCAGTTCGCAAGAGATTTTGGGATTATATGTGACATTTCGTAAACAAGAATGAAATGAATACCATATCGAAGTAATCATATTTTTTGACAGATGTGCTCTTCCAACATTTGAACCAACTTGGATCACGTTTAGACAAATCGAAGCAGGACGCCGAACAATGACACGAAATGAATGCATGGCCATTCATTGAAGATAAAATTACATTGAATTCATATGAAGTTTTACTAAAGATGACAAAAAAGACTAGGCTCGAGGGCAAAAAATCTCGGGTCGAGTCCTAGAAATAGAGGCCCGGCTCGGGCCCGAGCCGGGCTTAAAAAAATATTATATATAAAAAATAAATTATATATATAAATATTTATATAATAAATTATGAATATATATAATTTTTTTATTAATAAAAAACTGGACCGGATAAAGTCTGACCCGGCCCGGGCCAAAATATTGATTACCGGGCTCAGGCTGAGCTTATCAAAGCCCGGGCTTGGCCCGACCCATTGTCACACTTAAGTTTTACCATTAGTATATTGCAAGGGGCGTGACTTGATGATGTAGGGCTCATGACCTGTCCTTCAAATCTTGAGTTCGAATTCAAGGAGTGCGTTTCTTTTAAGAGTCTGAAACAGTCTGGAGTTTTACCTGATCCGCTTAAACTCAAATTGGGTGGTTTGACGACGGAGTTTCCTACGTTTCCAAAAAAAAAAGGATTGTATCCATTGAATAAATATTGGTCGATCAAGATTTATTTTCCCTGGAGTACCAAAAGCAAGCATAATATCATTATGAACATAAAGTCTCAAAGTATAGAATTTGTCGTGGGTAAGGTGGATATTGATAAAATTAAAATTTTATGGGTCAAAAATTAAAAATAGTAAGTTAATATTAAAGGTAACTGTTAAAAAGTTAAAGCTATAATGGTGAATTTATAAATAATCTATTATGGTAAAAAACAATCGGATCAAACCATTTTTTAAAATCAAATCAGAGACCTAATCTGTCTTACGCGGGTCAAATTTTTTAGACACCCAAATAACTTTAATGTTGAGTCTTTCATATAAAGAAATGTTTCCAGAACCAATTAGTTAACATAAATGAAATTACATTAAAACCACTTAAAATAATAATAAAGCAAACGCCAAATAGTACATAATTTTTTTTAAGAGGAATAATAATATGCATACAAAAAAAAAATTATACATAAAATCTAAGTTTGAATAAAAGTTTGTACAAATATAAAATATTTATACAAAAATATTGAAGACAAAAGAAAGTTTCAAATAATCAAATTATTCGGGAAAATGGAATCTTGACCTATATGTGACATGGTCATGACCCTATGACTTAGGGCTAAAGGACTGAATCCCTGCTATCAAGTGGTGATGATAAATTATTAATGACGTTCAAAAAATTCTTCAAATCTAAGCCTAGAACTAGAAGAAGATATATATTTTAGATTTGGATTCCTTACTAAATAGGGTTTTTTTTTTTTTTTTTAAAAAAAGTTGTGATTGTTAATTATTAAATGAAATTTATAAATAATTAAATTTTAACCGTTTATTGATATATAACATTAAAAAAAACAAACACGGTATCTAGAATCATATATTTTGATGTTGTATAGTAGTGGTCAGAGCTTCAAAGCATAGAAAATTCTTCATGTTTCAAATCAAATGTTGGGAAGTCTTCTTCTAGACTAAGGATCAATCGTTGAATTTTAAGAGGAGACCATGACTTGGTCATATTTTTTATAACATGGTTCCTTGTATTCTTTGTACCGTGTAGAAAAAAAACCCATTATACTTTGAACAATTTTTTTTTTAATTTATAAATTCCTTTTACTTAGAAGCATACCAAAAAGGCAAAGATTTGAAGTACTCCCATTAATTAGTGCAAAAGAAACAAATTAAAAAGAGAAAGAAGCCACACACATGGAGGAGATCATTTCTTTGATTCTTAGTGGTTGCAAATTAGCCAAAGAGCTTGAAGCTAGCCTAATACCAAACAATATTACAAACAGACCAGACATGGTTTCAAGATCATGTGATGAGATCATTCAGAGGTTCCTTGCAGCTAGGGAAAGGCTTAATGCTCATCATCAAGCTGCTCCAACAAGTGCTACTCCGTTCAATTATCCTCCGGCGGCGGCAGCGACAGTGGCGGCGGGAGATATGGTATTCCATGAGCAGCAGCAGCAGATTGATGCAAATTTGCAGGAATGGTTAAGGTCTAGTGTGACACAAGCAATGGACATCATTCAAACACAGCTTTTAGGAGCTGATCAAAGAAACCCATTTGATCATATAAGTGAAAGAGGAATGGAAGGAACCTCAACTACAAGACTGAGAAGCATGGGAGGAGATGTTCAACCCATGGATGTATCAGGTTCTAGCAGAGGCCCATCATCTTCTTCTCATCCGAGACATCGAAGAAGGTATTGAAATTAACATTTTTTTTTCATAATTCTTCTAATGTTATTACAATACCATTGTCCATCAGCTATTCTAAGCCGCCACCCATATAATGGTTGTATCAAATAATTATTTTAGATAGACATTCATATTTAGGGAAAATTCTATTATACAATAATAATATCATACCACCTTTAGAATAATCTAATAATATATTATCATGCACGTTAAAATAATAAAAAAAACTAAATAAATGATATATTTAATAAAACTTACATGTTGATTAGACTTGTAAAAAGGGAAATATTTCTAAAACTACAAAAGCATTTTCCATGCTATTTCTTAGAAAATGACTACTAAATGCGTCATTGACACCACCTCATGTATCACATTTTGGTCAACATGGGCAACACAAATATTCTCCCAAGTCATATTCTCCAACACAAAAAAAAAGTTTTCAAGTCATTCTGATAATTTGGTAAATTATTAAAAGATATATAGTGATTCTTTGTTTGCAGTGAGAATGCAAGAACAGAGAGAGTACCGGCGCCGCAGATCGGAAATACAGAAATTCCACCGGAGGATGGCTACACTTGGAGAAAATATGGCCAAAAAGAGATACTAAATTCAAAGTATCCGAGGTAGGTGCAAAATTATATAAACAATACAATTTGTACTTACTGATCACTCAATCAACATAGAATTTTTGTTTTTTTGTGCTAGTAAATTCAAAAAGTAAGTTTTGTATTTTAAAATAATTTTGTTATTTTCGACATAAAATGTTAAAAATTCTATGTTGGGGAGTCACATAACCGCACCTACTCAATCTAGAATTTTGTTAAAATAAATTATATAAATTAATGAAAAATGTAATTCATCAATGAGATAGTTTTGATTTATTCTCATTAAAATATATAATATCTAATATTTTTTTATTAAAATCAAATTTTGCCCTGGCTATGCCACTGGCTGAAGAAGTGTTGAGGGAGTAGACAAGCATTGTTGAAATTATATTCAAAAGTAGTGATTATCTTTTGACAAATTCAAACTTCGAAGCAGTGAAGAAAAATTATGCAGCAGTTTAAGGATCAAATTAAAGGTCTTTGATTCAAACCGCTGGCTCAAATTTGACTGAATATGCAATTGACCAATTATTTGCTTTTTGGTAAACGAGTAGTTAGTAAAAGTCTTTTACATGCATGACCAAATATCAACAACAAAATGTTTGAAAAATCAAATAATTAACAAAATTAATTAAATTACTTAATCTAATCACAATAGGGAGACTAATATATTTTTTCTTTAAATTATTTTTTCCAGGAGTTATTACAGGTGCACACACCAAAAGTTGTACCAATGCCCAGCAAAGAAGCAAGTGCAACGGCTAGATGATGACCCTTTCACATTTGAAATAGTGTACCACGGTGATCACACGTGTCACATGTCACTGACGGCGCCGTCGTTGGTGCCA
Organism: Zanthoxylum bungeanum; assembly: GCA_019454045.1. Lineage (NCBI taxonomy): Eukaryota > Viridiplantae > Streptophyta > Magnoliopsida > Sapindales > Rutaceae > Zanthoxylum > Zanthoxylum bungeanum. Next base: position 114,029 of record SKCR01004915.1, on the reverse strand, counting down.
CCAGCATCACCAGAAATCACACAGGAGATGGTGACACAGAGTGTTGCCATGCAACAAACTTCTTTAACAAGTAATCTTGGCCGATGGCTCACAATGGATGTAGGTGCTGGTAGTAGTGCTGGTGGTGGTGGTGGGCCCTCGATGGTTCGATACCAAAGAGAGGCCGCCGGTGCCGGAGATCAATGCTTTGTGGCAAATATGGCTGATGCAATGTTTAATTCGGGTAGCAGCAGCAGTAACAACAGCATGGAATTTCTATTCCCTTCTTCCAATATGGAAGGTAAATGGAAACAAGAAGACAAGAAAGATAATGAACCATAGTTAATTTCTTAACCATAGTCAGCTATTTGATAGCTATGCTAATTAATTTTGCACCAAGACTTTATGATTTTGGTAGATCAGTTTAATTTAATTATTTTGCCACTTATAAACTTCAAGTGGGTTCAAGTTGTATTCTTTAAAAAAAACAAAAGTGGGTTCAAGTTGCCATGTTGATCTTTTTCAAGTTCACATTAGTTTTGGTAATATTAAGTTTCGAGTTTATATGAGAACGTGATTCTTTAGTAAAGTTGTTGGTATATATATAATATGTTATTAATCAAATTTAACATGCATCAAAGATTTCTTATTATAAAACATAAACATGGAACTTGAGAAATAAAAAAAACCTGGAAATGTGTTGAAGAAAATAATTATCTTAAACCAAGCCGAGATGTCTATGTCCTTAAAAACTTATAAGCCCCGCTTCGATACTTTACGGATTTCTTGTGGCTAACGTTCTCTTAAGATTACTTGGTTGCTTCTTATAGAAGGGGCACTCATTTCTTTAAGAACTTGAACAAGGAATAATGGTTGAAACTCTCAAAACTCTCAACTTTCTAAGTATGTAATAACGTGATTAATTTTTGGAATGAATGAAAATGAACTCAAGGTCCCTTTTTATAGGCATGTAAGAGTGCCTTTTTGGGCACTCCTTGGATTAAGGTGTAACATTCCTAAATATTATACTATTTCCTAATGCCCTTTAATGTCTAGAGATATATTCTTTCACCTTAGAGGATATGTCCATTCAACTTGTGCCTTTCCCATAAGACATCTCTTAATGGACATGTCTCTCCTACACTTATACTATATATTAGAGAATTTTTTCTATAATCTCCCACAATTCTCTAATATTAATGCAGACACTTAAGAGAGTTTCCTTAAAATAAAACTACACCGGAATATGTAGTTTTCGCCTTGAACCTTTCCTAGTGAATGACAATTGGATTTACTTGGCGAACCAGTGACCCATATTCTTTAACTGTTCCGCCGTTGGTATAAACCAAGATAATATCCATCACATAGCTTCACTTCGACCATTTCCCGTTCTACGGTTATGTTCAATTCGGCCATGAACATCGATCATGGCTTCATCAAGTATTATAGGGAATCCGGCCTTTAAAATTTCCATGGAAGCTGTCTCACTTCTTACTTGAAATATGTGGTCTACTATGAACGATGTTGGAGTTGGTGCTTGGAGCGTCAATTCAAATAATATATTGTACATTATATTTTATTATTTATTAATATAATAACTACATTTTCACTTCAAACCTTATTAATGGTAATGTCATTATGCATATTAGATTGATATATAAATATGCTAAGAAAGACATCTACCTTAGAATAGTCATGTAGTAATATTGGACACTGGGTGGTCTAATATTGGGATAATATTACTATTATAAATTATTATTAAAGTAATTATTCATAGTCTTTGATTTTGGAATACGGTCGAATTTCTATAACCTAGAATACTAGCACATGTCGTATATTGGAATTGGAGTTCCAATGTTTTAATCCGATGTACCATGAGCTTATGAAGCTCGTATAGACATGTGGGTATTCATTGGAGCGAATACTGAATGACTCACAGGTGATTCATAATAGTTGAAAGTACACACCACCATCAATAGGAATCTCCTCGAGCCAAGTAGCATATGTGATCATTTGACTATAGGATAACATTGATTTTGTGTGTGATCCTTCACACTTTAATGCCATTTATGTCAGAGACCTTTCATGGTCTGACCGTTAGATATTCGTTAGGTGTGGACCGATGTACTCGTTTATCAAGTGCATATCAAGATAGGATTTTTCGGCTCATATGTGTACCATAATGGGTTTAGGTATCCAAGTGAGTAAGTCACGATTCTTAAGACTTTGGCCAAAGCTGATCACCTAGGGTAAATCTCATATATCAGAAATGATGTTATGATTAGTTGTTAAGAATCATGAATATGTCGACATGAGATATGCACCTCGGAAACTTGATGATGTAATATATGTTTTCTAAGTACAACTCGGATAGTCTACGACAAATGAATTGTTAAACATATATGATGATACGACTTGTATAGTTCAGAAAGGTCGTTCGTGTTCTTCGCAAATTCGGAAGTGGCCAAATTGCGTACTGTTGTGATATTTTATATCGTACCGCAAGTGTACGGTATCAAGTTTTAGTAAAATGAGTTTAGAGTGTCGAACCCACAGGGATTGCGTTAACTCGCACTAAATACTATAATTAATAATCCTAACTTTATTTAGATAACAAATAATAAAGATTTTAATAAATAAATATAAAAATAATTATATAGGAGGGACTAATACGATAGAGATTCTAGATCCTGATTTCACTTAGTTGTCGCCTATGTATTCGTCATGCCAATTAATCCCTGTTCAATTATATTGTTTATAAGTCAAGATTCTGAAAATATCCACTCCCTCTCTCGAGCATCAGTGAAAATATCATCAACTATAGACTTCGATATCTCTATAAGAATCTAGTAGTTAACAACTCATTACGCTTTGTGATTCTATATTAACGACTTCAAAGGAACTTATATATTCTCTTGAACTCTATAAAAATCCTAGGTTATATTCTCTAGATCTATTCAAAATCCCCTCTCTCGAGTGATAAATTTCAAACATTATCATCATATTTGTGGCCAGCAAACACAAAGCATTAAACTCAAAAGAATATAAATAACTCAATAAAACTTCATAAAAAAATTAGCAAACAATACAGGGTTCAAGCATCAGTTACATCATTCTCCAGAATTAAGGAGTTAGTTCATGACTTAAAGATAAAAACAATGAAAACAAAGTCATGAATATAATGGAAATCATTAGAGTTCTAAGAAAGAAACAAGAAGATAAAACCCGAATTGAATCTCTTCCTCTTCGGACGTCACCGCCTTCGTCTCCTCTTATTGCTCTTCAATCATTTTCCTTGGATCTCTAAAAATATGTATTTTGGTGTTTTGTGCTGTGTATTAGCCTCATTTTTTAGTCTTGGATGAACTAATGTATTTATAATGGAGCCTTTGGGTCATAATACATTTTAAAATCCTAAAAATCACGATTTTTGGCTTTCCCACAGCGCCGCGAATCCTGGGCTTGGGCGCCGCGGCGCCAAACCCTCGGGAATTTGTATGAGACACTGGAGGCACCACATCACCTGATGGTTGGCGCTGCGGTGCCAATGCATTTTCTTCTTTTAATTTCTTTCAAAGACAAACTTCTCTTCTCTTTCACGTGGTCTTCTTGCCTAAAATTCTTTGTTTATTGTTAAACAACAATCGGCCCCACTTTACTTTCTTATTTTTCTTGGATTTGTTGCCTTCTTTCTCTTTCTTTCACAAATATTGCCCACGTTGCATGCTTCTCTTAATTTGGTCGTGATTCTTTTTAAAATAACAATTTCCTTCCTTTTATGCTTTCAATTGTATGCGGCCCCATCTTGCCTTTTTAGTCTTTATTTCCAGGATAATCCAAAACTTTCCTACATAAATAAAAATAATAAATTAAGATAGAAATCTGTAAAATAAGATATAAACTTAGCATAAAATTAAATTAAAAGGTATTAAAATAATATGTAAATATACACTTATCAAATACCCCCAAACTTAACATTTGCTAGTCCTCGAGCAAAAAACTAAAAATAAAAATAAAAATAAAGAAAATCCTAATTAATCCACTTTCGCAGGAAATCACGATTGCATTTAGCATATGAAACAAGCCTTTAAACCCCTAGGCGGCCCTAGTGGACGAGTTATAGTCTCGTGAGGGCTTACAGTGACGACACTGACAAACGTCATTCACACACATGCAGTCATGCAAAATATTTGAAAATAATTAAAATAATCCTGATAGTTATGCATATTTTTTCCTCAAAGAATGCTTATCAATGAAATGAGAGAACCTTCAAAGTACGCAATTGCGACTCAAATCCAAATTTTTGAATAAATTATCTAAGCCAGACTCATAGTGTGTGTGTGTATATGTTCATTTACAGCTCGACTCATAGGTAAGCTAACTCGATGATTTCGTCTCAAAAATTGAGATCCGATGGGTCAAACCAACCTAGATATCTCATTAGTACTCTGAATTTTTTGACTTTATTTGCTCCGTATGGTATGATTTTATTTTCTTCTTTTTATGCTCATCATTTTTTTAACACACCTACCCTTTAATGTAGCATTTCTCCTTATGGTGGTCCTAACACTTGCCCATAGGTAGCTTCACGCTTATCGGTTATAGGTGGTTTTTTTTCTTATCATACCATACATCATAATAATAGCATATTGAGATAGATATCTAAGCAAACAGTCATTCATCGGCAAACAATTTCTTCATCTAGTCACTTTGTCAACTACTTAGGTTCTTACTGCTAAAAACCTATTATTAAGTGCTTACGGGTCTAACCTAGATCATATACTCAAGGCATTAGATAAAAATCAATCGGGACTTATCGTTTCTAAAATTTCATCAAAAGCAATCACAATTCATCATTAGACTTATGTTTTACTATCAAAGATATTAAACAAAAATGATTTTTTTTTAAAAAAATAAATAAATAGCAGGAATATACGCACACACCCCAAACTTAAAACTTGCATTGTCCTCAATGAAAGATAAAAAAAAAAAAACTAGATTAAGGAACAACACTATCGTGCATGAAATTGATCAGGCTCTTGCTGGTCAGAATTTGGTTCCGCGGGCTTTGTGTGTCTCGTGCTACCTGCATAAAAAACATGCAAAATAAATAATTAAACAATAGCACACAATAAAAATCAAAATAAAAAAAATAAAAACAATTAAATGCAAGGGTTGCCTCCCCGCTAGCGCTAAGTTTAACGTCTTCAGCCAGACGCAACCACCCAATTGGTGGTCATGGTAGATTCTTCTTTTGTATCCACTGGCTGCTTTGACATGAACATGATAGCTTGGCGGCTATGGCAGTTTTATCCAAATACCCCTTACTACTGTTTGGTCATGGAGGACGTAATCTGCCCAATCTATGTTTCTAAAGACTTCATTGTTACCCCGATATTTTCCATGTGTGTCTCAATATTATCTAGCCTTGACTCATTCTTCTCAAACCTCGCTGAAGTATTAGTAACAAACGTGCTCATGAAATCTTCTAAGGAAGATTTCTCCTCAGCTCTTTGATAATTGAAACCGGATGAAGGTTGCAAGGCACTCTCTGTATTAGCATATGACAGGTTCGGATGATAACGGTTATGCAGATGATTTCCTCTATAGTTGTTGAAGTTTCGATTGTTCACATATTGGACTTGCTCAAAGTTCGGGTTCCTTTCTAATAACAGCCTATTTGTAGCTGCCGTTGAGTCAATAGATGGTACTCGTGGATTTGTCAGGGCTACTACTTGAGTAGATAAGGTGGAAATCTGAGCTGTAAGTGCCACCAGAGGGTCCACTTCATATATTCCAGCCACTTTGGTCACCGTAACATGTTCACTTGGCCATTGAAAATGGTTAATGGCCATTTCTTCTAATAGATTGTATGCGTCCTCAGCTGATTTCTAAAAATAGAGGTATTCCAGCTGCTACATCAACCACAATCTTATTCAAACCATTCAGCCCATTATAGAACAACTGAATCTGGACCCAATCTGCATAATCGTGTTGTGAGCATCTTCGTAGTAGATCCTTAAAGCGCTCCCATGCTTCATATAGAGTTTCAGTATCCAGCTACTTAAATATACTGATTTCTGCCCTCAGTTGAGCTGATTTAGCTGGTGGAAAGAACCTCTCAAGAAATTTCATGGCCATATTCTGCCATGTCATTATACTCCCCGTCTGTATTGATTGAAGCCAATCCCATGCTTTATCTCGTAAAGAGAATGAGAATAAGCATAGTCTGATAGCCTCTTTACTCACACCATTCATCTTTATAGTATCTGCGATCTCCAGGAACATCTTTAAGTGCAAGTTGGGATCCTCTACAGCTGAACCCCCAAACTGATTTCTTTGTACCATGTTGATTAATGCAGGTTTTAACTCAAAATTATTGGTGTTGATTGGTTGATGGGCAATCCCAGAATAGGTATCATCAATGATTGGCTTGAAGTGATCTCTGATTGCCACCTGACGTGGGTTGTTCTCTCTGTTTTCAGCTGCCATTGCTTCTTGTTCAATTTTTCTGTCTTTTTTTAGTCTCCTCGCAGTTCTTTCTATTTCAGGATCAAACAGGAGCGAGTCGAGACTTGTGGATTTTCGCATTCACTGAAGCACCAAAAACCAAAAATCAATAAGTAAAATAAAATAAAATAAAAATTACAAACAAAAATAAACTAAAGGTGAAAGATAAAAATCTAAATTAAAGCTAAGATTACTTGGTAGCAGTATTAATGTGAATTAAACAAACAATCCCCGACAACGGTGCCAAAAATTTCTTGTGATATTTTATATCGTACCGCAAGTGTACGGTATCAAGTTTTAGTATAAATGAGTTTAAAATGTCGAATCCACAGAGATTGCGTTAACTCGCACTAAATACTATAATTGATAATCCTAACTTTATTTAGATAACAAATAATAAAGATTTTAATAAATAAATATAAAAATAATTATATAGGAGGGAATAATACGATAGAAATTCTAGATCTTGATTTCACTTAGTTGTCGCCTATGTATTCGTCATGCCAATTAATCCTTGTTCAGTTATATTATTTATAAGTCAAGATTCCGAAAATATCCACTCCCTCTCTCGAGCATCAGTGAAAATATCATCAACTATAGACTTCGATATCTCTATAAAAATCTAGTAGTTAACAACTTATTACGCTTTGTGATTCTATATTAACGACTTCAAAGGAACTTATATATTCTCTCGAACTCTATAAAAATCCTAGGTTATATTCTCTAGATCTATTCAAAATCCCCTCTATCGAGTGATAGATTTCAAACATGTATCATCATATTTGTGGCCAGCAAACACAAAGCATTAAACTCAAAAGAATATAAACAACTCAATAAAACTTCATAACAAAATTAGCAAACAATACATGGTTCAAGCATCAGTTACATCATTCTCCAGAATTAAGGAGTTAGTTCATGACTTAAAGATAAAAACAATGAAAACAAAGTCATGAATCTAATGGAAATCATTAGAGTTCTAAGAAAGAAACAAGAAGTTAAAACCCGAATTGAATCTCTTCCTCTTCGGACGTTACCGCCTTCGTCTCCTCTTGTTGCTCTTCAATCCTCTTCCTTGGATCTCTAAAAATATGTATTTTGGTATTTTGTGCTGTGTATTAGCCTCCTCTTTTAGTATAATGGAGCCTTGGGGTCATAATACATTTGAAAACCCTAAAAATCATGATTTTTGGCTTTCCTACAGCGGCGCGACGCTTGGGGTTGGGCGCCGCGGCACCAAACCCTCAGGAATTTGTATGGGTACTGGAGGCGCCACAACGCCTGGTGGTTGGCGCTGCGGCGCCAATGCAATTTCTTCTTTTAATTTCTTTCAAAGTCAAACTTCTCTTCTCTTTCACATGGTCTTATTGCCTAAAATTCTTTGTTTATTGTTAAACAACAATCGGCCCCACTTTACTTTCTTATTTTTCATGGATTTGTTGCCTTCTTTCTCTTTCTTTCACAAATATTGCCCACGTTGCATGCTTCTCTTAATTCGGTCGTGATTCTTTTTAAAATAATAATTTCTTTCCTTTCATGCTTTCAATTGTATGCGGCCCTATCTTGCCTTTTTAGTATTTATTTCCAGGATAATCCAAAACTTTCCTACATAAATAAAAATAATAAATTAAGATAGAAATCTGTAAAATAAGATATAAACTTAGCATAAAATTGAATTAAAAGGTATTAAAATAATATGTAAATACACACTTATCACGTATATATAAGCTAAGTTTATATGATAAATGTGTATGAACTTAGAGAGTCACAATATGAAGTGTACTCGTTATACATTTGGGTAGCCGATAATTTTTGATAATAAATAATATTTGATATTATAATTATCAACTAAAAAAATTAAGTGTTATTATAATAACATTAATCATTTACTTTGACCCAATTGGATTAATCCAAAATTACACAAGGGTTTTGTCGTAATTTCATAAATATCTCTACTATTTGAGGATATTTTGGTAATTATAAATATATAATAATAGATGTATTTTGCTTGATTTAAATGGATTAAATCAAAATGGTAGACATATAACTAATCCATTAATTAAACTTTATCTTGATTTAATTGGATTAAATCAAAGTGGTAGACAAAAGTGATTAGTCACACCTAATTATACATATTTGGGCAAATTAGATTAAGCCCGCATAAAAGTTGATTAGAAATTTTATTAATTAAAAATTGCATAAGTTTTGCTATAAATAGCAAGCTTGAACAATGTTTTAATCAAGCTTGAGAAAGCTAAAACAAGCAAGAGTTATAGAAATTAGCCTAAGTAGAAGTTTTGTGAGAGAAGATTTGGAAGTTCTCTACAATATTTCAACAAGGAGAAATCAAGATTGGATCTTGGAATCAAGCCTGCAAACATTAGAATCAAGATTGGATCTTTGAGTCAAGCTTGCTAAACTTGGAAGTTCTCCACAACATTTCAACAAGGAGAAGAAGATGGATCTTGTAATCAAGCTTGATAGGTAAGTTTGATCTTCTCCGAAGCTATGTTTTTCATTAGTGAGTTATCATTAGTGAGACATATAGTACTGAATTATGTATTAGATACATAATAACATAGCTTGATGTTGAAATTAGGCAAATTAATTGTGTACAGATACTTTAGAAGTATAAACACAATATGTTTGTGATTGGGTCAAATATGTTAATGTTGGACATGAAACATAAAATTAGAGTTTAGAACTCTGGATGAAAGCTTAGAGCTATGACTATCATTCTAGAATCACTTGACCACCTTTGAGTGACCTAGAATTGTTCATGAGTCAATTTATTGTGGTATTCTATTTGATTTATGTTTTGATTCAAATAAATACATATATATATATGTTTATTGTATAACATGTGTTAGGGTCTGTTTTGAAATTAAAATTATTTTGGGTGATTTTAAAATATGTTTAAGATTTAAAGAAAAAAAAGGTTCAGCAAAAAATTACCGAGTTGCGCTGCAATGCAACATGCCTGCGCAAGTGCAAGCACTTGCATGTAAGCACTTGTTGTGCAAGTGCGCAAGCAGCTTACTCGTTAGGTGCGCAAGGCCTAATTTTTATCTCGTTTTTGGTTTTTCCAATCTCATATTTATACCCGGTTTTTCTTAAACACTTGTAATGGAATATTTTATTTCATTAAAATAATTTAAAATACACCCATGCTTGATATCCACTTCCGCTGCATGAGACACCGATCCGACCCTAAAGCTCCCACAACTACCCCAACAAAAGGTAATCTGTCTTTATCCCCATTAGAACTCTTATCCAAATATAGTGATCATTAAAAGCCTTAACTTATCCTAGCCTTGACAGACAACACTCTGCGTCATTAAAGGAATGAGTTAGAGTATAGAACTCTACAGTGTTTGTTTTGAATTGCACAAAGTTTCAATTATCCCCATTGAACCTAGATCTTGGGATCTCTAGTCAGCTAGGTTGGGTTTCCACAATGACAATTCTTAATTTATAGGCTTCAAGCTCATTCCCTTTGATAAGTTTTCAACTTGCTCTCTAGGTAAACCTTTAGTAAGTGGATCCGTTAGGTTTTCCTTTGACTTCACATAATCTATTGAAATTATACCGCTTGAGAGCAGTTGCCTTATGGTATTATGTCTTCGACGTATATTTCTAGACTTACCATTATACATTGTATTTTGGTCTCTCTCAATAGCCGATTGATTATCACAATGTATGCTTATAACTGACACTGGTTTTGACCAATTTGGAATATCTTCTAAGAAAAATTTGGAAGCCACTCTGCTTTTTCTGCGGCTTTGTCTAATGTTATGAATTCAGACTTCATAGTAGACCGGGCAATACACGTTTTCCTCGATGATTTCCATGACACAGCTGCATCACCAAGTGTGAAAATAAAACCACTAGTTGGATTTGGATTCAACTGTATTAGATATCCAGTTAGCATCGCTATATCTCTCTAGAACAACATGATATCTTGTATAATGCAGATCATATTTGAAATTTCTCTCAGATACCTCAAAACTCTCACTATGGCTTTCCAGTGTTTATGTCCTGGATTACTCGAATATCTACTAAGCCTGTTTACAGCTTGAGCGATATCTGAATGAGTATAATTTATGAGATACATCAGACTTTCGATAATTCTCGAATACTAGGGGTGTTCACGGGTCGGGTTTTTTGAAATTTTGTTAGACCCGATCAGGTCGGGTCAAGGGAAATTCGGGTCGAGGTCGGGTCACGGGGAAGTGGAACCCGATCGGGTTCGGGTCGTCAGGTCATTTAAAAAAATGATTTTTTTAAATGAATTAATTATTTTGAAATATAAATATTAGTTATTTTATGTCCAAAAAATTATCATATATATAAAGTTTTAATACAAAAAAGTAATAAACAAATGAAATAATAGTAAAAACTTTAAAAATAATAATAAATATTTTAGAAAAATAATAAAATTTGTATGGGGTCGGGTTTTAGTATCAAACCCGTTGCCCAACCCGAAAATTTCGGGTCGGGTCGAAATTTTACAAATTTTTTTATGAACCCGCGCGGGTCGGGTCGGGTCACGTCGCAGGTTGACTCGACCCTATGAACACCCCTATCGAATACTCTAATTGCAATACACTCGAACCAGTATTCTTTGATAAATGAAGAGTTTGGTCCACAAGAGTTCTAGCCACGTTTAAATATCATTTGTTATATTTTTCCAGTATTTTCTCAACATAATGAGCCTGAGATAATATGTATCCCTATGATGTTTTGGAAATCTTATTTTCTAAGATCACATCAGCTACTCATAAATCTTTCATATCAAATTTACGGGTCAATACTTTCTTGGTAGACTGAATCATCTCATGATTACTACCAATTATCAGCATATCGTCTACATAGAGGCACACAATGACATATCATTTTTAAGTTGATTTGGTGTATACACACTTATTACACTCATTGATTTTGAACCCACTTGATAATATTTCTTTGTCAAATTTCTTCTGCCATTGTTTTGGTGGTTATTTTAATCCGTAGAAGGATTTTACAAGTTTGCACACTTTGTGTTCTTGTCCAAGAATATTAAAATCTTATGGTTGTTCCATGTAAATCTCCTAATTCAATTCACCATTTAAGAATGCCATCTTCACATCCATTTGATATATTTCAATACCAAATATAGTTGTTATGGCTATAAGCATTCTTATTGAAGTGATACGGGTCACTGGTGAATAGGTATCAAAGTAATCAAGGTCTTCTTTTTGTCTATAACCTTTTATGAAAAGTCTTGCCTTGTACTTATTTATTGATCCATCCAGCTTCATCTTTCATTTGAAAATCCATTTGTAGCCTAACAGCTTACAACCTGGAGGAATATCAACCAACTCCCAAGTATGATTTTGAATGATATAACCAATCTCATTATTGATGGCCTCTTTTTACAAAGGCGACTTCGAAGAATACGTCACTTCTTATAACTTTGAGGCTTATTTTCTAACAGAATTAGGTTCAAATGATTTAGACGTCCTTACTCTTTTACTACGTCTAGGTTTATTTTCCTCAATATTTTTATGTTGACTGGATTCTTGGTAAACTTGATCACTGCTTATAGCAGAATTAATGGTTCTTTTGAGAGACTCCATTCTTTATTTTTCTTTACAAAGAAATGTCTCTTCAAAGAATGTCGCATTTCTTGACTCAATTATCATATTTGGATTGATGTCAAGAATTTCAGACTTATGTATCAAGAATTGATACGCACTTGTGAGCATATCCAATGAATATACAGTCAACAATTTTTGGTCATATTCTCACTTTCTTAGGTTTAGAAACCATCACTTTGGCGAGACACCCCTACACTTTCAGATATTTGTAGGAAGGTGCATGACCTTACCACAATTCATATATGTCTTGTCTAGTATTTTCAAGGTTACTTGTTCAGAACATAGTTGGAGGAAAGAAATGCTTCCCCCACAAGTTCTGGGGTAAACTAGAGCTTGTCAAAATGACATTCATCATTTCCTTAAACGCTCAATTTTTGCGTTCTGTAATCCTGTTTTATTGAGGTGAATAATGAGTAGTAGTTTTGTGAATATTTCCATGATTGGAACAATATTCACCGAATGGTGACACATATTCACCTCCCCTATCACTTCCTGATTCTTTTGATTTTCTTGCCAAGTTGATTTTCAACTTCGTTCTTTTAGTGTATAAAGCTTTCAATAGCTTCATCTTTGCTTCTCAGCAAATACACAAAGCATAATTTTGTACTATCATCGATAAAAATGACAAAGTATTTTTTACCGTCTATCGTTTGCACAACATTCGTATCACACACATCAGTGTGTATAAGTTCCATGGGTTTAGAACTTCGTTCTATGGAATAAAATGATGCTCTATTCATTTTTGCTTCAACACATGCGTCATATTTTTGTTGTTTATTAATTGTAAATTTAGGTATAAGGTCCATGTTAATTAATTTATGCATTGTATCATAATTAACATGCCCCAACCCCTCATGCCATTTATTTTATGACTCAATAATATAAGCAGAAGATGTAGCTTTATTATTAGCACTGTGTTGATTGACAGTCATTACATTGAACTTGAAAATGCCCACAATGATGTATCATTTTCTTACATAGACATCGTTTTTGGACAGAACAAACTTATAATTAAATTTCCTTACATTAACTTAAACTTATACTACCAAGTTTATAATATTCAGTATATGATTTTACTAAGTTAATATTACTATATGTATTTTATAATACCAAATTCCATAGCTATAACATGTATATTATATGACAGTTATCAAGATAATTAGATTGATCTAAGTCTATGTTATTATTTTAAATCTAAAAAATTACAGGATTAACTTGCGTTAGTGTTACGTCAGTTCAGTCGTTCAAACGAAGCTTTCTAGTGAGTTCACGTTCGTGTAGCGTTTGTAAATGCGTTCGAACGAAACTTTCCAGAGGACTTGCGTTCGAGTTGAGTTTGAATACGCATTCAAATGAACCTTTCTAGAGGACCGACGTTTGAGTGGCGTTTGAATACGCGTTCGAACAAAACTGTGAATTATAGAGTTTTTTCCTTATGCGTTCATCGGGCGTTCGAACGCCCTTACGTAATTTTCATGTACATAACACATTTTTCAGGAAAAAGATTATCAAAGCATGCAAAATTCAGAGTTGACAACACATAGAAAATAATAAGTTCTTAAGGTTGTTGTATATATATAATATGTTATTAATCCAATTTAACATGCATAAAAGATTTCTTACTATAAAACATAAATATGGAACTTGAGAAACAAGAAAAAATTGGAAATGTGAAAATTTGAGATTAGCCTAAGGTTCTGACCCTATGCAGAATTAATCACACTTAATTAAGATAAGTCCTAATTAATGTTTCTACGGAAGTCAACAAGCAAACCACAATATTAATCAATAATATAAATTGCGGAAAAGTAAATCAATCACACAAAATTCAACACAATGATTTTGGTGACGAAGTGGAAAACTCTTGCGACTAAGAAACCACTCCGGGTATATCGGCTACCAGCCCAATCCACTATATAGAGAATAACTTACAGCGATGGTCAAGACCTATGGTGGCAACTCCACCGACTCAAGTACCTCAATACTGCAAGAACTCAAGGCAACTCCTCAAGCCCGCGACCCACGATTTTCTTTAGAACCTCTGAAGTCTCTGAGTAGATTGTATCACCTTTGACGCCGGAACTCCGACTTCCAAAACTCCTCCTAAAGAACTCTAAAGGATTAGGGATTTTGGGTTAAGTTGTGTTGAAGATTTAACAAAAAACGATTCTCACCATTAATGGAGAAGACAAGAAGATGAAGAAGTCGTCAATGGTAGATTCAAAGTAAGTTGAAAGCTTTGAGAGGTTTTGGCTCAAGGGAAATCTGTTTCAACTGCTGGGCATGGCGGCTAAGGGTTATATTTATAGGTAAGGTAAAAGTCTAGGGTTCTGCAAAGTGAAAAGGCTCAAAATCGCGTTCAGATCGTAGTCGCGTTCGAACGGTTACTCGAACACACCATGAACACGCCCTTTTTGTGAAGACTCGTTCGAATGCCACTCGAACGCACAACGAACGTGAGCTCTCTGGAATGATCTCGTTCGAACCCAACAAGAACCCAACACTACCTGCTGAGGCAAGATGTCTGGTTACTAAGTGAAAGCCTAGTTAGTTTTTTTAATAGAAATATAAATTCCACTGCCTTTAGGTCCTACCTCCAACAAATTAGAGAATTGAATATTACAAAATTTGCACTTACAATCCATGATCATATGTTACCGTGTATGTTAATAATATCTGTCAAATGAGCATATGAAGATCAAATTTAATCAATATTATGGAGAATTCACAAATTTAAATGATATAAAAAGAAAGAAATAAAAATAATTTGTTACGAATTACATTGAGATACGTCTCAGGAGTAAAAATTCCACTTGGTTAGTCAAAATTTATTATTGGTTTGTGTGTAATTTTTTTGAGTAAAAACACCAAACAAAATCAACACAAAATAATTTTTTTACACATAAAACAACAACAAAACAAAAACATTGGGATTGTTTTTAAAAAAACAACACAAAAATAAAAATATTTTAAAAAAAAAAAGTAAAATAGAAAAAACGAAAAATATCTAGTCAACTATCCTCCAATCAAATTGAGACATTAGCCCCAATGTCTGAATAAAAAGTAGAGTTTAGAAGACATCATCTAGTTAATGTGGAACTGATAATTGAATATATAACACTGCTATTAAAAAGAATGGTTAAATATGAAAACATATAAGGAAATCAAAATAGTAAATGATATGTACCGATAGTTGTGATTGTGGCTCACATCTTCCTCTGGTTTTACATCCAGTAATGACTTGAACGCCCTCTATGGACCGAGGATATGCTTCTTATCTAATTTTCTTATAAATTGATAAATAATGTCTTTTAAAGTCAGATTCCCGAGACTGTATTGTAATATTTTTTTTTGAAATCTTGTATGTAAATTGCGAATCGGTTTATCAAATCCATTAGGATGCGTCTTAATAGTCAATGATATATTATCTAATAAATAATGCCTTATTTATAGGCAAATGATTGATTTTTGGGATAAAATGAGTGATTGAGATTGTGCCACATCACCCAATTCTAGTATACTCTCGAATTTCACTGTAGCAACCACGGAAATCATGATTTGTGACCTACTTCTGATTCTAATTTGGACAAATATCCAACACATAAGTTGTAGGTCTCGGTATTAGATTTTCGATGATATAAATTTCATAAAATGTAACATCCGACGACCCCGGTAACTTATACATTACCAAAGACTAATGACTATTACGATTCGGGGTCATAATACTTGATATAAATTATGTTTGAGTAAGTACGTGCTCATAAAATGACATTTGAACATTCAGTAAATTCCTTGAAATTCCGACACATAACTTAGCTTGCGTCCCATCCCGAATAGCTTTTAGTAATCGGACAGTAAATTTTTCATATAATCTATGATTTTTATGAATTTTATATCGTCGGAAAGCTTAGACCGAGAGATACAACTTTCCCGTTGGATATTATTCCAAATTCGGACCAGAAACAGGTCAAAAAGTGCAAATACCGTGACTGCTACAGTAATTTAGGGATTAGTCTAGAAAATGGATGAGGTGGCACAATTATAATCACTCATTCCATCACAATAACAGCCCCCCTCTTTGTCTATAAATAGCATACTATTCACTCATCTTCTCTCAAGCAAAAACGTGGCCATTGGTTTCTAAAGGAAACTCAATTTTTTTTTTCATTTTCATGGAAGATGGTGATGAAAATGGATGAGTTCTTGAGATTACTTTGGTAAAGTAAGCTTCCAACTCCATATCCTTTCATTTTTTTTTCCAGTTTTGGTCAAGTATTTTAGCTCCCCCAATTTGCTCAACATGAACCCTAGAAGTGGAATTAGCTTGTTTTGCATAGTTGAGCATGCTAGAAGTTATCTTCATTTATTTCTTGATGATATGAACATGTATTAGGATTGGATGTTAAAATGCCCAATTTTTCCCTTATGAACAAGGGTTGGCCAATTTCTTCATGTTATATTAAGGGGCTATTTCATTTTATTTGATAAAGAAATAATGGTGAAACACACATTATATGATAAATGATGGTAATTATTGTTGTTGGTGATGGAGTTGATGAATATAAATTTAGTGTAGCGAATGGGTGAAGATTTTTGGCTATTTTGGAAGATGAAGATTCGGTCTTACGGTAGAACATGGGTTGATTTTGGTTGTTTGGTTAATGAATAAGTAATGGGGTGTAATAGATATGCTAGGAAGGTTAGAGAAACAAGAAAATTGAGAATAAGAAATATAGTTGGTTTCACACATAAAGTGTTCAGTGAAATATCTGAATGAATAAAGATAATTGATCGGACAAATTTGAGGCTAGGTAATATATGTTTAGGCACTAGAAAATTTGGGGTTTGTGGCTAAATTAAATAAAATCGGAAGGGAGGCATAATTCGCAAGCTAGGCAGCAAACCCAGTTTACAGGGCAACCTTGACAGGCTGTGTGTTTATGCTTGTAACTTGAGTTTTAGATATCTGATTGCACCATAATATTCTGAATGAACTAGACATGATTCCGAATAACATATCCAAAATTTAGAATTTTTAGACTTAAGACGGGGTCGCACTGAATTTTCAAACTTGGCCGCAATACAGTGAATTACTGGTTCCGTGGTAACAGAAAATGGTGTAAAGAAAAATTTATAACTTGAGTTCTAGGAATCAAAATCATAATCCGTAAAAGCCAACGAAAATAGACACATAAACAAATATTCTATTAAAATTTAGGCCCCCAATTCGACCCGATTAAGCGCACCAAATTTTCAAAGTCAGTGTTGGTGCACTGAAATTTCTGGAAAGAGGGTATAATATGGAGTTTTGTGAAGTAGCTTGTGAGATCCTCGAACGAGCGTAGTAAAAATTATTAGACCACCCTAAAATGTTAGTAACATAGCACGAATGAGTTATATGAATAATGAATAAATTTTTTTAGGTAAGGATATAAATTCGCAACCTTGATACTAACACACTTTGCTAATTCTAGATTATCACCTGGAGATGCGGTTCCGCCACTAACGCAAGGTGTCACCAGCAAGTTCCGAATCAGTGAGTGGACACTCTTCTTTTAGATTGATTTTTATTCTGTTATTTTTATTCCAGACTTATATTTTTACGCTATAGGGCGTTAGACGATTTCCATTACAGCTACTTCTTGTAAAAATAAATTTGAGAAAAGCAATATTTTTCAAAAAATGTTTTATCCCGTTTGGAGATTTAAGCATGAATTTTATGATTTTTGGGGCATGGGGGGAAAAGCCCACCCCAGTATGTAACTTGATACAGTTGGAATTGATGGACAAAGAACATGTGCACATGTAGAGGACTGGGGGGATGACGATACGTAAAGCCCCCGATCTTAGTTCAGGGCTAGGGGGACGGTGATACGTAACGCCCCTAAATCCTAGTTTCAGAGCTTGGTGGGTAGCATAGATCCACACCCCCAATTCTAGTTTTTTGGCTTGGGGGATGACGATACGTAACGCCCCAAGACCACCAGTTTCAGGGACAGTAGTGGCATGCTTTGGGGGACGGTGATACATAATGCCCCAAAGTCATGGGTTTGCGCTACTAGCTCCAGTTAGGCGTATGTGGGACGACGATACGTAACGCCCTCATACGTCAAGTTTTCAGATACAGATCAGTACTCAGACATCAGAATTTCAGAAAAGAGTTTTCAGATATCAGAGTTTAGGAAATAGTTTTCAGAGACCAGATTTTAGAAAGCAGTTTTTCAGAAAGCAGTTTTCAGAAAGGATAAGTTTCATAAAAGAGATTTCAAGTAAAGTTTTCATAAGAGAGTTTTCATATAAGTCATTTCTTTGAAGCTTTGATTTTAGAACCGAATGATTTCATGTATGTATTTCAATTTTCCGTCCACTCACTTAGATTGTACGACGATCTAACCCCTCGCTCCTAGTTTCCTTATTTTACAGGTTTCTCGGAGGACGAGCTCGAGAGGACGGATACTGTTGCAGTCACTAGGGATGAAGTCCACCAGTACAAGTTAGGTAGAGTGTGAGTCAGTCAGAGACATCTAAAAGTTTTGTATTAGTTTTTGACTTGTAGATAGTCATTATAGAAGTGTATTATTGAGTTTTCAGTTCAGATGTTGAATTGTATGTCATAATTTTGAGGTTGGGCTACGGTCCCATACATAGCACAATCAATTAAAGAAAAGAATATTAGTGTTTGTCTATGGTTAGAAAGTCAGAGGTTTATGGGGTTAGTACAGTCTATCCCTTTCCGGTAATATCTCCCAGATCGGGGATGTTACAAAGATGGTATCAGAGCGTGGTCAAGGGAGTCAGTGACTGCAGTGGGCAGAGTGCTGGGGTCTGGTATACGCAGATGTCACGGATACCCGTATACGAGGCACTACCTCTCCAGTATTCGATTCTCGAGTACGTCTTCGAAGTTCTATAGACAGGTTATTAAGTATTCCTGAGCTATTTAAGTATCTTTCCCTAGAAATAATTATATTCTTTGAAGATCCTTCCGTTATCATCATGAACTATTAGTAGAAGTTCAAATTAAGCTATAAAACTAGAAAATATGGTACTAAGAAATGTTACCCAGAGAGTGGGAAGAGAAAGTTATAAGAAGTAAAGAAGAATGAATAGATGTTTAAGCAGCCAGAGATAAAGAAAAGTAAGGAGACAGAACAAGATAGCAAGGTTCTAAGGACACCTACTCATGGAAGTAGAATGAGAAAGAAAAAGCTAGAAAGAAATGTAAAGGACAAAAACTCAGATGATTAAAGTAACCAGATAATAGTAAGAAACAGAGATACAAGGTCAGATAGTAAAATATAGCACCAGAATTTGTAGTAAAGGAAAATATAACAAACCTAAGCAAGAGTAAAATATCGAAAAGATTCAAGTAAATTTCCTTCCCTCCAAGCAAGAATCCCTTCCTACTCAGAAAAGTTTTCCAAACAGACCCTATAGACTTTGAGTACCTCGTATAGTAGCGAATTCCCTGAGTAATGAAGAATGAACAGGAAAATTAAAGAAATAAGAAAGCGGAATAGGAAGTGGGAGTTTCAATTGATAATAGATGCCAATGGGATGAGAAGATTTTAGAGCCCAAACTCAGGCTCTTAAGTAAACAAATGAAGGTTGTCAGCGGAAATGATTAATTACCTTATCCCAAGAAACCCGATATAGATGCGACCCTAAGTTACCTAGATTCTCATTATTCAGTGATACAAGTTAAAGATGTAGTCCTGACAGAGTCTATCTCATACCTATCTTACATGAGTAATAGATTATGTCAGGACACAAAGTATGAGAAAAGAAAGAACCTGACCAAAGTCAAGAAAGAATAAGTAGTAGTACTTGTGAGAAATCCATAGATCAGGCAAAAAAAAAAAACCAGAATGAGTCCACGTGAACTCAAAGGAACAGACTTATCGGATGAGAAACACTCAGAACTTAACAAAAAAAAAATAAAAAATAAAAAAATACCAGTACAGACAGAAAGATTAGATGGTAAAGTTGTAACCCGTAAATAAAATAGAAAACAGAGATCTAGAAAGTAGCCAAAGGAATGAACCCCATTAAACTCAGTAACATGACCTAGAATCAAGAGGGATTGATCAAGGTTAAAGAGTCATAAGACATGGAACAGTTGGTACAGCTTCCAGTAGTATGAATGATAAATCTTTTTATTCCAATGACCTTACTTCAGTAAGTATATAGAGACCCAACCAGAAGTGGGAAGTATGTGTATACCCATTAATTTAGAACTCAACAAGGATTTGATTAAGTAAGAAAATGAGCTGGACATAATAGATAATTACGAGATAGCAAGATAGTTGAACAATAGAATGAAGAGTATCCAAGAAGTAAAGGTCTGAAAGAGTAAGGAATTAAGTAAGCAACATGTGGCAACACATAAGTAAGATACCCGACTTATGCGGAATTCCCATAGCTTAGACATCCAACTTATACAGATTAGTAAAATGGTAGTATCCAAGCCAAAGAAGTGGTAGTAATGCCATAACAAGTATTAAGATATGAAGTTTCTAAGGAAGTGAGGACTTAAGAGATTCAAGAAACGAGGTAAGGAGGAAATAGAAATAACAGAGCAAAACTTAGAAAGGGATAATAGTGGAATTACGACAGGAGATTGAAAGAGCATGAGCCTTATGGAGATTCTTAGTAAGAAGTAGTATGACCTATAGCTAGAGGTAAACTATGAGTAAAGCTGGAAGAGATAATTCAGATGGTTTTAGCAGAAGTACCTAAGTCTGAGAGCTAACACCAGATATACAGATAAGAGAGTCCTAAGCTCATGGATAAACAGCACGTGGAACCGCAACATGGGTAATTAGTGAGAATACCACAATCAGAAAACTCTAGGACGAACCCCACCCTCCCAGCCCTCGCCAGACAACAACAATAAAGATGGACCTCGATGTTCACCTCAAGTTACTCCTAGAAATAAGAGTCTACGTAGTGAAAGGAGATCAAAACATAAAGCCTTTGAATTTAGTACATGAGCATAATAGAAGGGGAAAATATCCCTAGGTGAGAGATTTAAAAGAAAAGTTGTCTAGATGAAGCGATGAAGAGATAAAGTACTAGTTTAATAGTGGCAAGGACATAAAATAATAGCGTTAGACATGGCTAGAGACATGTAGAGATGATATCCTTATGGTAAGGAAATAGAGACATAGATCATGAAACTTCCGAGTATAGAAGGAGATCAGAAGAGAAGTCAAGAAGGTCAATAAGTCAAGGTTTGGTAGAGGAACTGTCGAGGTTCGGCGACAATAGGAGAGAATATTGAGTAAGCAATGACAGAAGGGCATAATAATAAGATTTCTCAGTATTGAAATGAAACTAAAGTTCCATTACATTTTAGTTCACGTAATCAAGATGAAGTAACTACCCAGATTGACCTCATTAGTACAAAAGCCATTCAGTAGATAACACTAGTGAGCAAGAGGTACATGAAGAATCTGACCTTGTATTATGAAGTGCTAAACCCCACATATACTCAAAGATGTGAGAACTTGAAAGAACATAACCATTAAGCAGTTGAAGCTTAGTGAGAAAATAAAGAGTTAAATAGTTAAATTATGGAGATGAATACTGGTTTATGATGAGTAAGCAGTGCTAAGGGAATATACAGACAAGTAGTGTTGGGTATAGTTAGAAGTTTAAAAATGAGATTTCTATAAGGCATAACAATAGTTGTAATTTGGTAGTAGTATTAAATATTCAGCAGAAATTTTACGAAACAAGGACTAGGAATTACCATTCAATCAAGAATTCAGGAGGTTATGCATGAAACATATATTAAGACTAGCAGAAGAGCAATGCATACTTATGCATGAAAGTTTTGGTTGCTAATTCATAATGGAACTTAGATAATATGAAATTGTTTACCATAAAGTAAAGTCCATGCAGACAGAAATAGAGTATAATCTTAGTTATGACTTCTAAGGCATATCATTCCAGTTTTAAAAGAGGATTCGAGGATGAATCCTATTTAGGGGGGAGAATTTGTAACATCCGGCGACCCCGACAACTTATATGTTACCAAAGACTGATGACTATTACAGTTCGGAGTCATAATACTTGATATAAATTATGTTCGAGCAAGTACGTGCTCATAAAATGACATTTGGACATTCGGTAAATTCCTTGAAATTCCCACGCATAACTTAGCTTGCGTCCCATCCCGAATTACTTTTAGTAATCGGGCCGTATCTTTTTCATATGATCTCTGATTTTTATGAATATTATATCTTCAAAAATCTTAGATCGAGAACTAAAACTTTCACGTTGAATATTTTCCCAAATTCTGACCAGAAACAGGTCAAACATCGCAAATACCGTGACTGCTACAGTAATTTCGGGATTAGTATAGAAAATGGATGAGGTGGAACAATTATAATCACTCATTCCATTACAATATCAGCCCCTCTTTGTCTATAAATAGCATACCATTCACTCATCTTCTCTCAAGCAAAAACGTGGCCATTGGTTTCTAAAGGAAGCTCAAATGTTTTTTTTTTCATTTCCATGGAAGATGGTGATGAAAATGGATGAGTTCTTGAGATTATTTTGGTCAAGTAAGCTTCTAACTCACTTTCCTTTCATTTTTTTTTTGTTTTAGCCAAAAATTTTAGCTCCCCAAATTTTGCCCAATATGAACCCTAGAAGTGGAATTAGCTTGTTTTGCATAGTTGAGCATGCTATAAATTATCTTCATTTATTTCTTGATGATATGAACATGTATTAGGATTGGATGTTAAAATACCCAATTTTTCCCTTATGAACAAGGGTTGGCCAAATTCTTCATGTTCTATCAAGGGGCTATTTCATTTTATTTGATAAAGAAATAATGGTGAAGCACACATTAGATGATGAATGATGGTAAGTCTTGTTGTTGGTGATGGAGTTGATGAATATGAATTTAGTGTAGCGAATGGGTGAAGATTTTTGGCTATTTTGGAAGATGAAGATTCGGTCTTATGGTAGAACATGGGCTGATTTTGGTTGTTTGGTTATTGAATAAGTAATGGGGTGTAATAGATATGCTAGAAAGGTTAGAGAAACAAGAAAATTGAGAATAAGAAATATAGTTGGTTTCGCACATCAATTGTTCGGTGAAATATCTGAATGAATAAAGATAATTGATCGGAAAAATTTGAGGCCAGGTAATATATGTTTAGGCACTAGAAAATTTGGGGTTTGTGGCTAAATTAAATAAAATCGGAAGGGAGGCATAATTCGCAAGCTAGGCAGCGAACCCAGTTTACAGGGCAACCTTGAAAGGCTGTGTGTTTATGCTTGTAACTTGAGTTTTAGCTATCCGATTTCCAAACAATAAAATTATGAGTGAACTAGACATGATTATGAATAACATATCCAAAGTTCATAATTTTTAGTCTTAATACGGAGTTGCACCGAATTTTCAAACTTGGCCGCAATGCAGTGAATTACTGGTTCTGTGGTAACATAATAAGGTGTAAAGAAAAATTTATAACTTGAGTTCTAGGAATCAAAATCATAATTCGTAAAAGCCAATATAAAATAGACATATAAGCGAGTATTCTATTAAAATTTCCGCCCCAAATTCGACCCCGATTAAGCGCACCAAATTTTCAAAGTCAGTGTTGGTGCACTGAAATTTCTGGAAAGAGGGCAGAATATGGAGTTTTGTGAAGTAGCTTGTGAGATCCTCAAATGAGTTAGTAAAAATTATTAGACCACCCTAAAATATTAGTAACATAGCGCGGATGAGTTATATGAATAATGAATAAATTTTGTTAGGTAAGGATATAAATTCGCAACCTTGATACTAACAGACTTTGCTAATTCTAGATTTTCACCAGGAGATGCGGTTCCGCCACTATCGCAAGGCGTCACCAGCAAGTTCCAAATCAGTGACTGGACACTATTCTTTTAGATTGATTTTTATTCTATTATTTTTATTCCAGACTTATATTGGATCAACTCGGAGGAAGTTTTCTGAGGAGAAAGGTATCTCGCTTGAGGGAAAGAACCTTTTCCTAGATCTATTCATTTTTTTATTCAGCTTTAGTCTTGCTACACTCTTATTCTCTACAAACTCTTGTATTTATCCTTTATTATCCAATTTTGTGCCTCTGATTCTTACTACTCTAGGTTTGGCATTTCCTTTTATATCTGCTTCCGTAACTCAGTCTCTATTTACTTCTGATTACTTGGATGTCTACGTCTTGTCTTTTACTTTTCTTTCTAACTTTTTCTTTCTCTTTCTATTTTATTTAGTGGTTACTTATGGGACTTTATTACCTATATGAAGTAATTGAAGATCATTAGTTCGGTTTGGAGGAGTGTTCTGAGAAGGGGAGGGATCTTGCTTCTAGTCGCTCTATTACTTGTTCGGGTTTTTCTATTCTCCTAGAATATTCTTGGGTATATAACCTCAAAAATCTCTCTGCCTTATTCCATCTCCTTACTATTCTTTATCTCTAGCTACCTATACCCTTATGCATCATTCTGTACTTTCTATAATTTTCCTTTCTCACTTCCATGTTAACTTTTCTTAAAATCCTACTGTCTGTTGCCATAGTCTGTTTATTCTTCTGGTACTGGATCGGTATAACTTCAAGAAGACTTCTTATCTGGTATCTAGAGTGAAATTTTTCTTACGTGGGATACTATTTGAATGATCTAAGAAGGCTTACTAACCCGTCTATGGAGCTTTGAGGACGTACACGAGGATCAGATACTGGAGAGGTAGTGCCTCATATACTGGTATCCCAGACATACTGCATATACAAGACCCCAGTACTCTGCCCACTGCAGTCACTGACTCCCTAGACCATGCTCTGATACCATCTTTGTAATATCCTCGATCTGGAAGATGTTACCGGCAGGGGATAGCGGTACTAACCCCATCAACCTCTGACTATCTATCTATAATTGATACTAATATACTTATCTTGATTTGACTATACTGTGTATGGGACCGTAGCCCAACTCAAAAGCACTGAAAATAAACTCAACATCATTTATTGTATTTGATAACAAATGATTTTACAAAGACTACACACATCAGAACTGATACAAGACTCATATTTGACTATGACTCGTACTTGACTAAGACTGGACTTTAACTCAAACTCTGACTCGTACTGGTGGACTCCATACCCAATTACTGCATCAGTATCCATCCTCCCGAGCTCATCCTCTGAGAATCCTGTAAAACTAAAAGACTGGAGTGGGGGTTAGATCGTTACTCGATCTAAGTGAGTGGACGTAAATCTGAAAACTGATGTATAACCTTTGGTTTCAAAACTATAGTGTCAAAAGCATTTTTATTTGAAAACTCTTTTCTGAAAACTCAATCTGAAAATCTTTTTATAAAGCTTGTTTTTCTGAAAACAACTTTGAATCTCTGGTTTCTGGAAACTGTTTCTAAAATCTAGTTTTCTGAAAACCGTTTTCTAAAAATCTAAAATCTGTAGCCAGCAGTGCAAAGCCATGACTTTGGGGCGTTACGTATCGCCGTCCCCCCAAAGCATACCACTACTACCTCTAATACTGGTGGTGCTATACGCCCAGGAAAACGACTCAACTGGGCGTGTCCGGGAATAACTCAATCGGGTCTATGAAACTGGTAGTGCTCTACACCCAGGAAAACGACTCAACTGGACGTGTCTGGGAAATACTTAACTGGGTCTCTGAAACTGGTAGTGCTCTACGCCCAGAAAAATGACTCAACTGGACGTAGCCACAAACTAGAACTGGTGGTGCAGATCTATGCTACCACCCAAGCTCTGAACTAGAGTCCAGATACACGAACTTAAGCCATCATTCTGGCTCTACATGTGCACATGTCCTCTGTATCCGTCAATTCCAACTATCTCAAGTTACTTACTGGGGTGAGTTTTTACCTCATGCCTCAAAAACATAAATCTCATGTTTAAAAACATATATGTTCTAAATCACTACTATCTAAAAACAACTGTAAGTAAATAATTGCTAACACCCTATTTGCAGAAAAGTAAATCTGATATGAAAATGTGAATTGAAAATAAACAAGTAAAAGAGAAAGTGTCCACTCACTGTGTTTGTGTCTGGCTGGCACTAGATCCTTGGTCGAAGGGGAATGCGGTTCCTGTGGATAACCTATGTTTGGAACTTAATTAGAATCAACGTAGTAAAATAACCTCGATACATTTAATGCTTAAAGATTCATCCGTATATTATATACACAAGGCTTATGATAATTATAATTTGATCTAGGATACGTGTTCAAACTAATACGAGACCCTAAGGATGGTCTCCAACGCGCTAGGGTGGAACTGGGGGTTTAAAACTGATTTTGGGAAAAACTGTCTCGCGTCGCGACGCAAGAAGAACTGCGCGTCGCGACGCTAAATGCCTAAATTCCAGTCGTCTTTTTCTTCTTGCGTCGCGATACGCAATTCTTCTTGCGTCGCGATGCGTACTAGAATTCCAGGGTTATGTTTTCTTCTTCTAATCTAATCCAAAACTCAATTCATCACACTTCATTCCATATCAATGCTTCCATACTACAAACCAATATACAAAACATCATCTTACACTTAATTTTACAAGCATTAAACATCAATTCATCAAGAATCTCACTTTTAATTCACTTTATCAACTCACCAATTTTCCATCCAAATTAAACAAATGAGGTTTATCAACCTTTTTATTAACTCAAAACAAAAGGAATAACTCAATTATCATCATACTCAAGTTCTCAACACTACACAAATACCAAATCATTAAGCTCACCATTTAAAGAAAATGGGTCATGGATTTCTTACCTTTCCCATGTTTGATTCCTTCACCCTCCAAGCTTCCAATGATGCTCAACCTCTCCTTCTTGGTTCTTCTTTCTTTTCTTCTTCCTCTTCTTTTTTTCTCTTTCTTTCTTCTCATTCTTCTTTTTCCCTCTCTTTCTCTCCCGGCTTCCTCACTTCTCTTTTCTATTTTGCTTCTAATTTGTTTTGGTATTGATGAATAGTAGTCCCTTTATATAGTGGGACTTAATTGATACAAAGAACAATGTAGAAGTTTGTAGAGAAATGGAGAAATATGGAGATTTTATCACTTTGGTCCGAAATTACTATTCATCTGAATTTTGACATGAGTTTTTGACCTATTTCTGCTCCGATTTTGGAAAAATAATCAACACGGAAGTTGCAGGTCTCGATCACAACTTTCCAATGATATTAAAGTCATAAAAATCGGAGATCGCATGAAAATGTTATGCCCCAAATACCATGGGCGGTCCAAAGGAAACACGGTACAGTCTCGTCCCGGACTTCAAGAATTTTACCGATTGTCCCCAAAGTCGTTCCACAAGAATATTTGAGTCCCAACATAATTTATTTTATATTATCTTCGTCCAACAATACCATAGTGCTACAACGTAATAGTAACTAAACTACCAGTCGTTACAAATTCTCCCCCCTTAAATAGGATTCGTCCTCAAATCCTTTCTGGTGTCTACTCGTGGTTTTTGTAGTCTCGTGAATATCTAGAGATCCTACTATTCTTATCTTCTTGTTTCTAACCTCTATTAGCTACTTGATTTCTCCCTTTTTCTCTTTGTAAGACTTCTGCTAAGTATTCATGACTATTTCTTTTCTAGACCTTTAGGTGTACTCAATATATCTTATCTGCAAGATCTCTTTCTTATAGGTCTTCACTTATGTTCCGTAATTTCTTAAATGATTAGATTCTTAGTGGTTGATACCTTGACTCTTACTAAAGATTCTACCTGTACTTAGCATTCCTTTTTCCATCTGTCCAACTTGATCTTATTATTCTTTCTCATTACTTAGCTATCAATTTTCTATACTTTTATTTGCAATCTTCAACAATTTATAAGCTTATTTTTCTAAGTTCCAAAATTCATGCTTCTCTGAAAGGGCTTGGGTTTTCTAAGTTACTAATATTGTTTATTAACACCACTTGTACCTAAAGTGTTACTCTTGGATAACTTCTTAGTGGTACCTCTCTGTTTGGTCCTGATTAAAGCTCATATCCTTTCCGTACTTTGCTTACAAAAATTGTTACTCACGTTCTTGTCATTATTTGCAGTTCGAGAATTCATCTCTATGACAATAACAGCTTTGCACTAACCTATTTCATTCGTACTATTATACAAACCTACCAAACCACCCATACCAGCGACTAAACCATCCCAAACCCGTAGTGGTTTGGTCACCTTAAACTATGGCTGGGTACCTTATATGATTGCTCAATCAAAATTTTTCCTTGTTATTACTTACCATTACATTTCACTTATTAATTATTCTTTCCTACCGTCATTGCATCTTAACAGTTCCATTGCCAAACTTTTCTTAGTACTCTTTTTGTCCTTTACTTCATTCTGCTATCTACTAAGAACTTTATGGGTCTATGTTTCTGCCTTTTTGCCTGAGGAATATCTTCTTCCTTTATGAAATTATCATCTCTTCAAACCTTGGTTTCTTGAAATATTGATTATTACTTGATTACTACTTTATTCTGGTACTGTTCCAACCTAACATCTTCCTTTCTGATCCTCAATAGCTCCACTTGTTTCACCTCGGACTACTTCTGTAGGTATCATCTCTTTGATCTTTCTTTACTATTCTTTATATCAACTTGTCTTCTATACTCGGTCGCATGCTAAAGTATCCTCTCTTTATTGATTTTCATACTATGGTTGTACGGGCCAAATTTGGTCCATGGGTAATTTCATCATTTTGCTTCAAACCCAATACTGAACGCACCCAGACTCCCTAACATAGGACCCAGGCCCTAGCCTCCACCTCAAAAGGAAGTCCCGAGGTTTTAAGTATGTAGAGGCCCAGAGATTCACAAGTCCAGGCCCAGTGAAATACCACGTGCCCAAACCATAATCGGGGCTCACCCTACTCCAGTCCACATAACGCCCAGGCTCATAAATGCCATTCACAACTCATCTGTTCAAGCTTACAACACAGTATATAACTCCTCATGAAGTTCACTGTTACCATGATCCAACGGACAGATAAATAATCAAAAGACAATAAAGGCACACGTTACTATAGCATGCATATATATGGGAACTTCTAGCTCTCATGGGGAGGGCTGGAGGACATCCTCAAGCTTATCACTCCTTCCATTTACCGCCCTCACAGCATCCTACGAAGTTCAAGGTAGCATCTAACCTTGACCTCCCATCTACTACTTCATTTGTTCATTTACTGACTTGGGCGTTAGAGTGCCTATGACATCCACCACACCGGTGGATAGACCTTCTCCTTTCACCATTCTACCTTTGTTTTGCAGGATCGCCAATGCCCCTCTCGACGAAATCTCAATTGTGGACCTTGGGCGAAAACCAGCGTCTATAATTTGGCGCCCACCGTGGGGCCCTAGCGATTCATAGCATGTAAGGATCTCTCCATCTACGATCCTTCCAAACACCCCTACTCGTATGGCGACACGCAATGAGCAAACACCATATCTCATGATCACTTAATGAGCCATCCTCCAAGAACAATTACATACATAAGGATTGTCATCTGGCCCATTTGTTCTGTTCTTGATAGGAAGTCCATTTTATCCAGTCAATATATAGACCATCATTTGAACCATTCTACACACTTCCTCCAGTCGACATGGGAATACCCCCGTAATTCTCAGCATACCCAATCGACCAAGAAATATTCTCTATAATTGGCATTTATTCGAGACTTCTTGGGGCGGTTACCATCTACTATAGATGGCGAAGATAAAACGTCATTACCTTAAGACTACGTAAAAAGATTGCCATCACATCCAGACTGTATGAAAGAAGTGTTATCTTCTTCAGACGACGATTAAGAGGATTCCCATCTCCTCCAGACGACATTAATAGATTGTCATCAATTTTAGACTCCATTCGACCAGTCTCACAGACCTACTTCAGGAGCAAGGCGCGTCCCTTCAATGGAACCATTTTCTTTACCATTCACCCCGTATAATAAAGCGATGTACTTGGCATAAGAAGATTGTCCCATTCGACCGTACCCGAGTGAGGAGTTGGCGAGGACTTCCCAGTCAACATTACCAGGTATGGCTTGTATTTTTTCTTACGAATCTCCCAGTCGACATCAGTAAGACATTAGACTAGTTATGGGTGTCCCAATCGACATCAATACGTGGCTTGGAACTCGTAACAAACATCCTAGTAGGTATTACAATTTATAGTACGAGGCATGTCATAGGCGTCCCAGTCAACACTACAATTTAAAAATAGGTAATTGATATCGATGGCACAGTCGACATTTGTGATGTCTGGCATAGAACTTGTTAGGGATCTTCCACTCGACATCAGAATGTTGTTGAGGATGCCCCAATTGACATAACTATATATATATTGCTTGTCGCTTCCTTGAGATTCCATTCGACACTCCACATATGAGGCTTGTCATTTGTTCAATACCTCATTTGACGTAAAATGGAAGGAGTCCTAGCTAGATGGTTGAGGTTCCATCCTACACGACAAGGAAGAACTACTACCTAGAGGCAGAAACACTACTCGACACATAAAGATATAGTCTCGGCTTAAGAGAAATGCTCCAAATGAAGTCACATCATGAAGATACTATCTCACTCGACATTGCAGTGATGTAGACTCGGCTCAATGAGGATGCTCCAATTAACACATGTGAGGATTCGTTATGAGGTGAGAGTCACACCTGATGTGTGAGACAATAGACTCATTTTAAAGAGAATACAACACTCTAAGTTAGCTCCCCACAACGTGCTGCCCATGACCATGCGCAGACCATTCAAAGACCCATTATGACACCTATGTCGACTCAACCTACGGACAAACCCATCACCAAACCTATTGACCATGAGACGATAAGTCACCTGGGTGTTGTTTATTTGTTTTTTGTTACTTTCAACGTTCACACTCCCAATCTTCATTCATGCCTCCAGTAAAGTAAGCTTCCTACATAAATCTAGTAAACAACGACAAGCAAACTACATGTCGGCTCA
This sequence comes from Zanthoxylum bungeanum, assembly GCA_019454045.1. NCBI lineage: Eukaryota > Viridiplantae > Streptophyta > Magnoliopsida > Sapindales > Rutaceae > Zanthoxylum > Zanthoxylum bungeanum. Next base: position 82,911 of record SKCR01004915.1, on the reverse strand, counting down.
CATAGCTAGCATGGCTCATTTTGGGATGTTTATTTACGTGGCCTGCGTAGCTCATTTGGAATTTATGGTTCATCTTCTCCCTTCTTGGTTATGGCCATAATGGACAAAGGCCCTCCTACGTACATACATGCATGGTCCTTTTCTTGGGATAATGGATTCTTTTAGATTTGTTACCAACCTTGTTGCTTCGTTTCAATCTTTGGCCTTGTTTACTTTAAATTTTCGTGGTAGGCTGAAACTGTTTGCAAAGCGATGGTATCTTCTATTCTCTTATCTTTGTTACTTTTGACCTTGGGACTTGTCATTGGCCCAACCAATGTGTACTCACCCAGCCAACATGATGCGTCCAGCCGACAAGCATGGATCAAGCAACAAGAATATCCTGTAACCTATATGCTTGCGTCCTGAAATGTGAACCCTCTCCAGTCGACCTACATGAATTCAATAATGTGAGTATCCTCCAACAGATGAGCGAGGGAATGTCCTTCAGCCGATGAACGTGAATATCCAACGTGTACGTCCTCCAGCCTACAAGAAAGGTTCCTATATCAGTAGTTGGGCAGGACTAGTTGAGAGTATCATGGATCATTAATGATTCATCTCAAACAGTAGTAAAATATGATACATCTCCTAGTCGACATGCATAAACCCAGCAACGTGAGTTTCTCTGACTGACATGTATGGAACCAATAACGGAAATATCTTATAATCGACATGTATAACTCCTGTAACGTGAATAACCACCAGCCCCTTATCAGATGCCACGAGTGCCAACAGACCTAATGCTTAAGTAAACCTAAGCCAACATTCAGAGTATGGTTTACGAAGGAGATGAGGCTGGATGGTCCCTATTTATGCTCGGTTTGCTTCTACCTCGTGGTGGCCACGGCGTTGGGGGCTGGAACGACACTATTTTGCATAAAGCGTAGTCGCATGCATGAGTAAAGTCTACTTGATCTGGGAGTTGTTGGACCTAGTAGATGCACTATTACCCATCCATTTGCTCGGCTGGAGGGTTCTTATAAGTTATACAGCAAACTGAGGAGCATATACTTCTCAAGAGTAGCGTGAGTGGTGCACTGCATGGCTGGGATCTCGTCCGTGGAATATGGCGCATCTAACTGCTCTATATGAACGTCTGTCGTCTCACATGCAGCACATAAATTAATATCGAGTTGTCCTGCTAGAAGACGGATGACTAGTCCTTGGGGTCGAGAGGTTGACAGCTGGTTGTGGGCTAAGAATCTTCCTTTGGGTTTTGAAAATTCGATCTTCATCATTTCCCAAGCTAGTGGAAGAGGGCGATAGAACCACTATTAAATTGGTGAAAACTTTCCTTTATTCTTTTGTGTTAATGAGGACAATTATAGACCTTCATCAGGCCTAGTGAAGTGGAGACCAGTATACTGGGGACAATCTGAAAAGAAAAGCTTTGATAACTTGGACCACCTTTCCAAGCGGACATGCTCTCCAGATGACAGGTATAAGTATTCCATCTCTATATATTTACCATATATATGTGGTTTTGAGACTCACAGACAATACATCTGAAGACCAGGACCTTCTTCTGGTTCAGACAGCATGAAGACTTCCCTTCGTTCCTCTTCAGGACCAGTAGGTGGGAGATCGTCCTGGCCTTCATCAGGTCAGGTAGAGAAAACACTCTCTAATTGGCTCGTGAAGGATTCAAGTGTTAGTCCTTAGACCTCATCTGGTCCAGTCGACTTGTGGGCTCGGTTCGGTCCCTCTATGATACCAAATGGGTGTATATCTTCCTGGTCTCATCTAGTTTAGTCGACCGGGGACATCCCCCACGGACTCATGTCGAGTCAAGTTGTAGACATGGATTACACATGTCGTATGACTTATATCTTCCTGGTCTCATCTAGTCCAGTCGACCGGGGACATCCCCCACGGACTCATGTCGAGTCAAATTGTAGACATGAATTACACATGTCGTATGACTTATATCTTCATGGCCTCATCAAGTCCAGTCGACCGGGGACATCCCCCATAGACTCATGTCGAGTCAAGTTGTAGACATGGATTACACATGTCGTATGACTTATATCTTCCTGGCCTCATCAAGTCTAGTCGACCGGGGACATCCCCCATAGACTCCTGTCGAGTCAACTTGAGGACATGGATTACACATGTCGTATGACTTATATCCCGACCTTCATCTGGTCCAATTGATTGGGTACTTCCCCAATGGTTCTAGTAGAGTCAAGCTTATTATCCCGACCATCATCTGGTTCGGCCCACTAGGTACTTCCCCAATGGATCTTGTAGAGTCATATTCATAACTCGACATTCGTTTGGCAGCATCAATGCTCGAGTACACCTATATATTATGGCCTCATCCAAAGCGACACGCGCGTCAAATACTCTCCAAGCCAATGACTCATTGACTTAGAGAGTATGGGACAAACTGTACGGGCCAAATTTGGTTAATGGGTAATTTCGTCATTTTGCTTCAAACCCAATACTGAACGCACCCAGACTCCCCAACATAGGACCCAAGCCTTAGCCTCCACCTCAAAAGGAAGTCCCGAGGTTTGAAGTATGTAGCGGCCCAGAGATTCACAAGTCCAGGCCCAGTGAAATACCACGTGCCCAAACCATAATCGGGGCTCACCCTACTCCAGTCCACATAACGCCCAGGCTCATAAATGGCATTCACAACACATCCGTTCCAGCCTACAACGCACTAATAGCTCCTCATGAAGTTGACTGTTACCATGATCCAACAGACGATTAATCAAAAGACAATAAAGGCACACGTTACTATAGCATGCATATATAAGGGAACTTCTAGCTCTCCTGGGGAGGGCTGTAGGACATCCTCAAGCTTATCACTCCTTCCATTTACCGCCCTCACGGCATCCTACGAAGTTCAAGGTAGCATCTAACCTTGACCTCCCATCTACTACTTCATTTGTTCATTTACTGACTTGGGAGTCGGAGTGCCTACGGCATCCACCACACAGGTGGATAGACCTTCTCCTTTCACCCTTCTACCTTTGTTTTGCAGGATCGCCAATGCCCCTCTCGACGAAATCTCAATCGTGGACCTCGGGCGAAAACCAGCGTCTACAATGGTAAACTTGTTTTCTTAGTTTTATATCATACTACACTTCTGTCAATACTTACTTAGTATTTCCTCTCTTGTTTGTTATTGCACTTGACAATTTCACTTTCAATACTTGCATTAGCTAACCTATTTATTTATTCTTCTACTTTGTTTTATAACTGAATCTACTATGGGTCACACCTCTGTTTCTTTACTCAAAGGATATTTGTTCTCATAAGTCCTTGGTTATTTTTAACGTTGTCCTTTACATTCTTATTGTATGCTACCGTTTCTCTTTAAATCTCTTACTTAGGCTATCTCTTCCTTCTTTTTATTCTGATTTTTTGCTGTACTTAAGAGTCGTATGATTCGATCATCTATCTCTACACTTATACTTGCTTCTGGAGTATCTCAAGGTTACGCTCTAGGTCCATCTTTGTTACTGGTATCGATCGAGGGTTGGGAGGGTGGGAACTAGTCTTGAGGCCTTCTGTTACGGTGTCTCAATGACGCATACTTTTGCCTAAGACTCTCATGTATATCCGTCTGGTATCTCTTTTCTACACTAGGTACTACCGCTAAAACTTTTCCGACTTACCTTTTCTAACTTTACTACTGGTCCTTTTGATCAATTAATCACTTTGCATCTTATTTCCTTCGAGAAGCACCCTCTGACAAGTTCCTTATATTGTCTCGTTACCCTTTATGTCGCTTAATTCCCTGCAGATACTAAGTTCTTTTTCTCGGTACTACTATAATCCTTTTTATTATCTTTCCTAAGGGACTCATTCTGCTACGAAGGTTCCTTTCTAATCTTAGTTCCTCGACTTCTTATTTCTTTACTCCATTCAAAACTCTATTTACTTCAACTACTAAGGTCATCTTCTACTAAATCTTTGGTCCATACACTACACTCTTCCTAAAATCCTTCTTCTTCTCAATACCATGAGCCATCTCGTGATTTGTCTAATCTATCATTTGCTTTCCTTCACTGGTTCTTTTTCACTACTAGGCTCTGAGGTCCCACAACTATCATCGATTCTTTATTATATTATTTTCTCATTATGTCATCTTCTCGCCCAAATACTGAATTTCTTTGTTACTTCTCGCATTTCTCATAATATTGCATGTCCTATTTTCTTACTTTGCTCATTGCTACTAAAACTAACGGTGGGTCATTCCTCTTATTTTTTTCTTTAGATCTAATATTTTCGTTCTTTGCTATAAATCTTGATTTGATCCCTTTTATTCTATTGTCCATATTAGTACTCTTATCATTTCACAAGTATCTCCAACTTCATAGGTCTATTCTTATATTCTTCTACGGATCTCTACTGGTTCGGCTTATCTGTGGGTCCTATGATATTTGATCTATTTGTGAACTTCTACTAGTCAAGCAAGTCTTACTCTAACTTTCCTTAATCTTTGAGCTACCATGGGTTTTCTTCTTTATATCCTCGAAATTTCCATGATCATTCTTCTAGGTGGTCCACCTTTTAAGGTTATTCCATTTCTTGAAATGGACTTTCATTGGTTTTCTTACGGTCGCCTATACTCATGCTGATAGGAACTGCTTATATCTCATTGGTCCTTTTCTTTATGTCTCGAGGAGCTTCTTCTTCTTTGTTCTAGCACTTTATGTCCTGATGGAGTCTATTGCTCATGTAGAATGGGTATGAGATAGACTCTGTCAGGATAACTTTAACTGATATCTTGAAGGAGTAAGATGTTGGACAGTTATGACCCATATCATCACTATTTGTAAAATACATTGTGGTTTTTGTACAAATTAACTATGTGACAAAGGAAATTGCTATTTTATCATTTTGTAATTGGATTACTTGAATATATATAAATGATAAAAGTCCTTATGATTAGTTCGGATTAATAAGATATGGGACAATATTAATTCACGAATGGTTTTAATCATTAAATATCCATAGTCGTAGTATTATCGAGACTGGACATCGATAATGCGAAATAGACTAGTATTACACTTGTGCGCATTATGGAAGCTTAACGACATAGATCTCATATGTTTAAGTATATGATACTTATGCAAGAGTGATATGAGGTTTTGTTAGCCGTTAGACCAGGAACAGCTTCGCTCTGGATAGACCCCTCGGAATCCCATTGGTAGTATGACTATTTGTCTATGGGAACCGCATCAGGGTAGGAATATGTAGTCTTAACCTGAGACTTGCATCGCTAATACTTGCGACAATCAGTACACTTTGCTTTTGGTCATCCGGGGCTTTAACAGGTTCTATGTACTCCTCTTATGGGTTACTGAGAATCGTAGTGTATTGGGTGTGATGTCAAGATGGAATTATCACTTCAATCATATGGAGAAGATGATCACGCAGGGATACATAACTAGTATTCTAATATGCTGCAGCTATCGGGAAAGTATGACTAGGTCATGATTATCCGATTAAAGAGACTAGTTGCTAGTGATCCGATATATGCTTTGTACGGGACAAACACAATTCCAACCCCAGGCCTAGCATGTGACATCCGATACTGGATCGCAATACGCAATACATAATATACTATGCCTGATATAGATTATATATTCTTCGTTGAATATTTCTGGAGAATTGGGTAGGCACAATGCTTTGCTAGAAGCTAACCATGTCTTGTAAATCGGTGAGAACGTGGTACGCGGTACGCACATATCGGATAGTCTGACAACTGAATTTACTGCCAACATATCCAGGGATCTCTTGGGTCGTTTCCCAAAGATTCATCGTTGACATTTGACTCGAACAGAATTAATCTGGGATTAATTATGAGAGAGAGAAAATTAATCTAGGATTAATTACAGCAATAATTTATCTGGGATAACATTCAAATAGAAGAGAGAAATCGATTAATTTGGAATTAATCGATTAAATAATAAATTGGATATATTAATTGAAATTGAATTTCAAAGCGGAATTAAAATTGGATTTTAATTCGGGCGAACAAATTAATTTGGAATTAATTTGTAAGCGACTTTCGTAATAATTTTGCTAAGCATTATTATTTAATTAAATTGGATTTAATTATGTCGCAACGGATGATTCGTTTAATCGGATTAAACAAACCCGAGCCCGAAGTGTGTGGTCTCACCCAACTTGAATTTTGAATTTAAGTGTGGGACCCACTAACTTACATCACTAGTCAATCAAGTTGATGGAAGTGGTTGGGAGCTTTTAATGAAACTTCTCCAACACACTTTGTTTTTGTTTTTCTTTTTGGAAAAGCATATAGCACTTTTGCAAGGCAACTTTGGTAATAGTTTTTAGAAAATAAAAATACAAAACACAAAATTCTCTCTTTTTCCTCTACCAAAGCCTTGAGCCTTGCTTCTTCTCCTCCATTGATTTTGCTTCAAAATCTTCAAAGCTAGCACTTAAGGAGTCTTGTGAGGTGATAGGGAAACTCACCCTTGGGTTGGATTCATTCAACAAAGCTTAGAGCTTCATCAACATACAAAGAAAGTTTTGAATCACATCCGTTCAATGTGATTTTTTTTTCCTCAAACTCGCTTGATCATTCACACACAATATCACGACTTAGAGATCTTGGGCATATCTAGGACACTAACAATGGTATCATGAGCCTTTTCTAAGCATGATTTGAGTTTAGGGTTTATATACAATAATTTGGGAATTTTTGCTTGGAGCTTGATTTTTCCAAATTGATTGTTTGGTTATGCTTAGATTATGATAACTTAGAGTTATGCATGATTGGATTTGAAAAAAATAATTGGATCTATGTTTCCCAAAAAATCTAGCTTGGCCGAATCTACCCTAGTGCATGCTCATGGTGATTTTTTAAAAATTAGACAATTGGATGTGTTGTCGGCATGAAATGTATGTTAGATATTGATTTAATTGGATTGAAATCAAATTGCATGATAATTTCTTGTCAATGCCGTGAGCCTAAGCATGTTGGAATGAATTGTTTTGCTTCAATTTGTGTTTGACATGAATTGAAATGTAAAGTATGATTAGTTAAATTAATTAGTATTTTGGAAATATTAGATTAATTGTACTAATTACACTTTCATAAAAATTAATGTGATATTTAGAATATTATGTTAATATGTATTAGTCTTTAAATTTAGAATTTATTAAATTGGACTAATTTGTTGTATTTGGGCTTAATGGGCTTGGTTGGGCCAAGTTTGGTTTTGGACAATTGGGTTGAATCCAATTGGGCCCAAAACCATTTCCATAAAGTCCAAATATAACTTTTGGGCCTTTAATAATTTAATTGAGCCTAATGGGCCTAAATTGATTTTTGGCAAAAGGGTGATTCCTTATTGGGCCTTGGCATCTTGGATTGGATTAATATTGGCCAAAGCCCATGCCTTAAGAATTAATTGAAAGCCCATTGGACTTTAATTAAAATAGTATTGGATACTAATTGGGTCTTTGAGACCCATTTAGATTAGATTTAGAATCTAAGTCTAAAAGACACTAAAATAAGTGTAATTATTTAATTTGGAATTAAATTCAAATTAGTATTGAATACAAATTAAATTGGATTTAAAATTATAGTTCGATATAATTCAAGAATACGTACTTTGAGTATTTATTCTTAAACGAGTTGGACTCGCGCAAATCAAATCGTTGTTTGAACATTGGATGGTCATTTAATCGAAGATTAATTAAATGGATTAGATTGATTGATAACATGCTATGTGTGAATAATTGGATGTATTTGTATGAATAATGTATATCGGATGGATATTAGAAGGGTGGGGGCAATTATGGAAATTGTTGTAATATAACTAGAATTTATTAATTGGACCTGCGTGTCCAGCCTATTATCTCTTTACTCCTTGTATTTCTCTTCTCACCAATTCCCCTCAATGTAAATGAGGTTTCTTTAATGTATTATGTAGTTGGGTAGAAGTATGAATATTGCTAGTGGGAGAGAGGAAATTAAGAGATTTGTTCTAGGAACAATTTGTTATATATCCATCCGCATATCATTATTAATTTATTCGCGCCTTATTATGCTTTTAGAATGCATGCTTAAGGGTGTATGATGAGACCTATTCAAAGATAATAAATTGGATGCCAATTTACGCGAAAAACCCTAATTATATATTAAGCGTTTTCCTTCCATTGAGTGGTTCTCTCTCAAGATCCAAGATTGGCTTTGATTTGTTGGCCAAATTCAAGATCATTGTCCATTGCGGATGTGTTTGAACCACGAAGGTTTTGTTATATATCGCATGTCTTGGGCAGTTGTGACTTGTTGGCCAAAGTCAAGGTCACTTATTATTCATCGACGTGGATTACGAAGCTTTCCCACTGTCAATGGGTCACGCTTAACTTGGAATCATTAAGCTTATTGAGCCAAAGCCAAAGCTTAGTTGATTCAGAGGAAAAAAGGTTAAGAAATATATATTGGATTATATCTTGGACTTGGAGGTCCACCTACCAGATCTAGGAATTGGATGGGATCCAATTGATCTTAGAGATCTACCTAGTTAAGTTTCATATAGCTTGTTGGCCAAAGTCAGGTTGTGTGTTATTTAACAACGGGATACTAGCCCACTAGGAACTGGGTTTCCCGAGTACTCAACAGAGGGTTAGAGGCTCGCCGAAAAATAGTGGAGGCCAGTATTGAATTTGCAATTTCGTTTAATACGTGCTAAATACGCGCTTTATTTTTCTATCGGTTATATATGATGAGCGTCTGATAATATTATCAATATTTACCGCCCTTCTTTTACTGTTTAAGATTTGTTGGTAGGTTAGTTTCTCGGGTTTGATGAACGTTTTGATGTGTTTATTTATTTTGCAGATAAAATAATATTGGGACACAATGAAATCATTTAGGACGAAATGTGGGTCAAATAAGAGCAAAAATTGGAATTGACATATTAATTTTGGAGATTGGAAACTTGAAAGGGCGTTTTAACGAAGTGCAGTTTTGGATATTCCATTTTGCGCATCTGTCGTATTTTGGGCATAACCTTTTACTCCGGATTGAGCTGATTCAAGTTTTAGATTAAAGAAGACTCAAAGATCTACAACTTTGAAAGACAAAATAATTTCGAATTCTGAATATTTCATACCCGAAATTGATGAACCATCCGAAGTGTGTTGTGTGTAATTATTAAAGTAATTTTCAATCATTTTCAAAGCAAAAAAAAATTAATAAATAAATAGTAAAAATTATCAAATCACCACCAACCATGATAATCAATTAGTGGAGCAATTAATAATGGATTTGGTGGATCAATTAGTGGAGCAGTTAGTGGAGCAATTAATAATGGATTTGGTGGATGATTTGATGGAGTTAAAATTTTGCCTATAAATACCAAGCCATTTCATTTGTAAATTTATAATTTCTTCTAAGGAATTCCTTAAGAATACTAAGAAGATTGTATCTTGTTGTTTATTTACAGCTTTTAGTAATTAATTTCCGCTTTCACACTTTCTTTTCTTTACTTTTCAGTTTTTACTTTCCGCAATTTACTTTTACGCACAATACTTTTCTTTCTTAATTTTCAGTTTTTACTTTTCAGTAATGAGGAGGTAACTCCCATTTGCTGGGGTAAAAGGTAAAACTTTTATTACTAATATTTAGATTAATCTCCCTTAATTATAATATATAAACTAGTTAAAACCTGACTTAACGAGGATACCGCCATATGGTCGGTTGGTAATTATTTAAATTGGTTTTAACCTGACTAAACTGGATACCGTCTGATTGGTCGGTTGATAATTAATTATTAATTTGACTTAATCTGGATACCGCCTATATGGCTGGTTGGTAATTATCATGCAAAATTAATATATTATATTAAGGGAGATATCTAAAATAGAAGTAATAAAAGTGGATCATTTTACCTCAGCATTTTCTTTTATTGTACTTTTACTTTATTTACTTTTCAGCAATTTACTTTCAGCATTTACTTTTCATCAATTTACTTTTCAGCAATTTACTTTCAGCATTTACTTTTCAGTAATTTACTTTCAGCATTTACTTTTCATCATTTAATTTTCAGTATTTAATTTTAGCATTTACTTTCCGTCATTTACTTTTCAGCAATTTACTTTTCAGCATTTTACTTTATGTCTTTTATTTTATTTAAGTTTTTACTAGCCCTAGTTATGTGTCGTAACTAAGTTAGTTATATGGGGTTGTGATGAATTCTAATATCACCGGTTTATAAGGGGTTATTTTATAGTTTGGGTAATTTAATGGTTTACTTATTAAGTTTTAAGCTTAATGCTTCTTGTTGTCTGATCACCAATAAGATTGATGTGGTAAATCTAAAGTAAACTTGACAAAGGAATTTTAGGTTTCAGCCTTAGACTTAATAGCCCACGATCTTCCTTGATGATAGATAACCCTTTAATAGATTTCCTTACAGGATAGACATATACCTGTCGGGTGGGGGTAGCCATAATTTGGAACTTAATCTTAATGAATCCAGGTAATTTGGTTGACATAGACATATGGTTCAATTGGGTTAAACTGGGTATTTGCGTCTGACCATCGACAGAGGCTTTTGCATAATTTAGTGTTCCAGGTTAGTAAAACGATTTATTACACAACCATGAAATAACCACTTCATCTTTTAAAAGATATTAGAAAGATTCACAACCCTAGATAGTTTTTAATATTGAATTTTCTTAAACCTACTTTTGTGCAATTTTATTTACTTATTTTTAAATTTAGAATCATCACCATTTCAAATCAATCAATCAACCTGTTAGATACTAGTAATCATTTAACCTCATAAAATTAATAGATTAGGTATTAAGTCCTCGTGGGATTGATACTTTTTATACTACTTGAACGATACGTACGCTTGCGTTATACGTGTGTGTTTACGCCGGTCAAGTTTTGGCGCCGTTGCCGGGGACTTATTTATCTTTCACTATTAGTTTAAAGGTTAGATACCTTTACTTGTATCTAATTTCTTTTTACTTATTGTTTTTGTTTTCTTGTGTTTCAGGTTCTCAGAAACTACATGAGACGAACCAGAAGCTTTGAACTCCGACCGCTTGACCCAGAAATTGAAAGAACCATCAGACAATTGAAATGGGAATGGCGAGAAGGCCAAGAAGCAATCATTAACATGGAACCTGAACCTTTGAATGTTGCACCACCGATTCCCATTCGAGACAGAACCATTCCGGTGGTTGACAGACTCATTTCATGTATTGTACTTCCTCCCTTACCAGCAAATGCATGTGACATCAAACATGCATTCAGATGATTCAGCAGTCAGTTCAGTTGGGGGGGAATGGAACTGAAGATCCCAATGCCCACATCAGAAACTTCCTGGAAGTTTGCGGCACTTTCAATTACAACGAGAAGCTGAAGAAGCAATGAGACTGCGTATTTTCCCATACTCCTTGAAAGACAGAGCTAAAGCTTGGCTACATTCACTACCAGCAGGTTTATCACAACTTGGAACACTTTAGCCACCAAATTTCTTGCAAAGTACTTTCCACCAGTCATAACTGGAAAGCTGAGGAATGACATCACATCCTTTGTGCAACAAGACTCAGAAACTCTCTACGAAGCTTGGGAAAGATACAAAGATTTGCTCCGGAAATGTCCCCACCATGAAATTCCAAAATGGCTTCAAGTCCAAACCTTCTATAATGGACTTTCTGGACTGATGAGAACCATAATCGATGCTGCTGCTGGAGGAGCTTTAATGACAAAAAGAGAAGATCAAGCCTGGGACCTAATCGAAGAAATGGCCAACAACAATTCCTTGTGGCCAACATAAAGGAGCATGTACCAAAGAATTGCAGGAATTTATGAAAGTGGAGCCAATATAGCAGTCAACGCCAAGCTGGATCAGATATGCAAATTCATGGAGACTCTCAGCACTGGATCCACAGTTCACCATATGGAGGAGCACCAGAACCAAACCAACTTGAAGAGACGGTGAATTATGTCAACAATTTCAACAGACAGCGGAACAATCCATATTCCAACACCTACAACCCAGGGTGGAGGAATCATCCCAATTTTTCATGGAGCAACAATTCAGGACAAAAGAACAATCCACCACCAGGATTTCAACAACAGAACAAAGGCCATGAACATGAAAAAGAACCAGAAATGAAAGAATGGATTGCAGAGATGTTCAAAAAGCAACAAGCAGCATATAATGCTATCTTTCAGAGCCAATCTGCTTCCATCAAAGCACTGGAGAATCAAATCGGACAACTGGCCAATGCTCAAAGTTACAGACCGCCAGGTAATCTTCCCAGCAACACAGAACCCAATCCAAGGAACCGAGGGAATGAGCAATGTCATGCCATCATGTTAAAAAGCGGTACTGAAATCAACAAAGATGTTGGAGCCAAAACAACTGCTGAGGAAGTTACAAAAGCAACAAAGCAACAGATGGAGGAAAAAGAAGCAAAGGAAAAAGAACAGATCACTCCACCTCCACCTTTTCCTCAGCGTCTTCAGAAAAACAAACTCGACAAGCAGTTTGCTCATTTCCTGGAGGTGTTCAAAAAGCTGCACATCAACATTCCATTTGCAGAAGCCTTGGAACAAATGCCCAACTATGTAAAATTCATGAAAGACATTTTTTCACGAAAATGGAGATTGGGAGATTACGAGACAGTAGCATTGACAGAAGAATGCAGCGCCATCATTCAGAGGAAGCTTCCCCCAAAGTTGAAAGATCCTAGCAGTTTCACCATTCCTTGCATCATAGAAGAACATAACTTTGGTAGGGCTTTATGTGATTTAGGTGCAAGTGTTAACTTGATGCCTTTTTCTATTTTCAGGAAATTGCAGATTGGAGAAACAATGCCAACTTCAGTCTCTCTATAACTTGCTGATATAACGCTCGTATTTCCAAGAGGCGTAGTTGAGGATGTGCTGGTCAAGGTTGACAAATTCATTTTCCCAGCAGATTTTATTATCCTTGACATGGAGGAAGACCCAGACGTGCCAATCATCCTCGGAAGACCATTATTAGCTACAGGTCGAACCATTATTGATGTATAAAAAGAAGAATTGACCATGAGGGTACATGACCAAGAGGTAACATTCAATGTTTTCAAGGCCATGAATTTCCCAGATGATGAAAAGAATGAGGAATGTTTCAGACTTGATGTGATACACAATACCATTCAGAACTTCAATGCAATGCAAAGTTCTACTGACAAACTTAAAACATGTTAATTGCCTGTGGAGCCTGAAGATAAAGTGTCTTTTGTACTGAAAAAGCCAATTTTGTACTATAAGCAACAGAAGAGAAAAAGTTCCACCAGCTCAACGAATTGGAGGAATTTCATAATCAGCCTTTTGAGGATGCCAAATTGTACAAAGAAAAGGCCAAGAAGAGACATGATGAGAAGTTAGTGCGCATACAACTGGAACCAAGGCAGAAGGTACTGTTAAACAAATCAAGGGTGAAATTCTTCCAATGGAAGCCAAAATCACGGTGGTCAGGTCCATTTGTGATCACCAAAGTTTTACCAGATAGAGCCGTTGAGATACATGATCCTGACTCAAACAAAACTTTCAAGGTTAAAAACAAGCGTGTTAAGCACTACTGGGGAGAATCATTTGAACGACAAAAAGAAAGTGTCACACTTTCAGATCCAGCCTAACGTTCGAGAAGTCAAGTCTAGTTGTCGACGTTAAACTTAGCGCTCGCAGGGAGGCAACCCATGCAATTTTTGTATATATTGTGATCTGGTGTGTTTTATTTTTGTGTGTGTAATTTTTGCAGGTAAAGTCATTTCAGGATGTAAGAAGTCTCGTAAATCTTCACAAGCAATTTTCTTCTCTCCCTCAAAAATCTCTGATGAAAGTCTACAAAGCTCGCTTGGAACGGATGAGGTTACTGATGATCAAAGGTATTCCTACTGACATTCGTTGGATAATTGAAGCACGGGTCCGATTGGCAGGTGAGTCTTCTGACTCTTTTATTTCACATCTGTCTAGTTTAGGAAGGAGCACTATGCTAAAAAGAGAAGAGCCAAAAGAATGTGTGTATGTTACAAATGTGCTCGTATGTTTTGTGATACTCGTTGTCGTTCCTTAGGAATGATGTCTGATAATCGCGAAGATAAGATTAATTTCATTAGGGATGGATTGAGTAAGGAGTCTTTGGATGATATATCTAAAACTCTTGAGACGCATCCCAGTGGGTATGTGTATCACGAAATTCGTGTTTATATGCACAATTTCAAAGAGAAAGACAACAGTTAAGTCTCGGGAATCTGACTCAAAAAGACCCTGTTGCCAATTTATAAGAAAATTGGATGGGAAGCATGTCCCTGACGCATAGACGTCAAGCAAGCCGCTACTTTTCTTTTAAATATTATATCTCGTTGTCTTTTCCTAATAATTATAATTTGTTTTGTTGTTTTTCTTTTATTTTCTCCGACATGATCCAGACCTTTTTGACTATCACGATTTATTTTACTATTAACTAATAATTGTCATTGGCAGGTACTAGTGCAATTATTTTACTCACCCTTTTCAGGTGTTATAAATTCAACTCATCATTGCACTTTTGAAGACATCCAGAGTAAACATGGAAGCCACTTCAAGAAGACGCCGAGTTGAAAACATCTGTGTGTTTTTGCGGAGCTAGTGTTGGTGTTAGCCACAATACGTAGAAGCAGCCATGGAATGGGGTCGAGTCTTAGCGTGTAAGGAATATGCATGGACTAATGGGGATCGTTTCAAATGTCGTACAAGAAGGAGCAGTCATGTTTTGGAATCATCCCAAAACCCTTAGCAGAGGCAAATCTTATTGAACCATCAACGGAGAGGAACTGATCGTGCCAGTTATGTCTGAACGATTGGTAGAAATGATTAACCGTGCTGATGCTTTTATTGCTTTGCCAGATGGCTTGGGCACATTGGAGGAAATTTTTTATAGTGTTATCTTGGGCGAACCTGAACATACACCAGAAACCTCTTGGACTGTACAACGTTGAGGATTTTATGATTTTTCTTTGTGTGTTTTCTTGATGATGCTCGAGAAAATGGGTTCGTGTCAAACCTAGAAAGAACTCCTCTTCACTGCCAGAACTGCTCTGGATCTAACTCTTAGCCTATGAACCACAAGTTGACCCTATCATTTCAAAGATAAATTGGTCCGAGGACGATCGTGGTAAGAGGCGTCGGATTAATCTGGATCTTAACCTTTAATTTCCTGTAGAATTTCAGCTAACCAGGTATTATCTTCTAAACTCTTCTTCTACTGTTTAAGGACATTGGGGGACAATGTCTCATTTAGGTTTGGGGGAGGAATTATTTGATCAGTACCTTGTTTTTAGTTTGTGTGTTGTTTTTATTTTTAGTCCAAATTTTTTCAAACAATACAAAAAAAATTGAAAATTTTTTCAAAAATTACAAAAATATTTTGTGTTTTTATTTTGACTAAAAAGGTGAAATTGGTAAAAGATAGCTGTGTAAGGAATTTCCACTCCTGAGACGTATCTCAAACCATTTTTGAAACAAGTTAGTTTTTGTTTATTTCATTTTAAATTAATTAATTTGTAAATTCTCCATAAAACTGACTAAAATGGATCTTCATATGCTCAGTTAGCAGATATTATCAACATGCATTGTAACATACGGACATGAGCTAAAATTGAAAAGTTTGTAATATTCAGTGCTCTAGTTTAATTGGAGGAAGCATCTCAAAAAGTGATGGAGTAAAAAAAATAATAATCTGAGATCCGAGTTATTAAGTCTGTAAGGGTGTTTTAACACCTAGTGCCCTAAAGCCAACTGGTTTGGGAGTCACTGGCCCAAAGCTCGTTACATGGATCAAAGATGCTGCAAAAATATATATCTGAAGTCTGAGTAATTAAGTCTGTAGGAGTGTCTTAACACATGGTGTGCCCTAAAGCCAAATGGTTTGGGAGTCACCGACCCAACACTCGCTACATAGATGGAAGATATTGTATATAAATAAAAAAAAATCAAAGAATAAAATCAGAAAAAAATCAGAAAAATTATTCCATTGCTGCAAAAAGATGTGAATTCTGATAAAACTTTAGGATAAAAATATTACTCTCTTATCAACTGCACTTGTGACTGTTGTGGGCAAAAATGAGTTGATTAATATTTTGTCGACTGTGTATATCGAGAATGGTAAAAGTAATCGGAGAATTTACTTATTCGGTAATTTAGAATGAAACAAAACAACTATTGACTTGGATTAGTTGTTTCATATGTTTAGTCATTAACTTCTTTATTCTCTTTTCTCTTGTCTTTTTGCTTTTGTGTGCATTGGTTTTATTATATTTTTTACTTTTGTAAAATGTTTGTGGGTATCGTTGCTGTAAGTCTGCACGAGACTATAACTCGTCCACTAGGGACACCTAGGGGTTTAAAGGCTTGTTGCATATGCTAAATGCAACCGTGATCCCTACGAAAGTGGCTTAGTTTAATTTTAATTATTTCTTGTATTTTATTTTGTTGTTTTGCTCGAGGACTAGCAAAATGTGTTAGGTTTGGGGGTGTGATGAGCGGAAAATATATCAATATTTACCGCCTCTTTTACTTAATATTTTGTTTAGTTTCTCGGGTTTAATGAACGTTTTGATGTGTTTTTAGTTTATTTTGCAGATAAAATAATATTGAGACACAATGAAATCATTTAGGATGAAATGTGGGTCAAATAAGATCAAAAATTGGACTTGACATATTAATTTTGGAGATTGGAAACTTGAAAGGGCGTTTTAACGAAGTGCAGTTTTGGAAATTCCAGTTTTTGCGCATCTGTCTTATTTTGGGCATAACCTTTTACTCCGATATCGGATTGAGCTGATTTAAGTTCTAGATTAAAGACGACTCAAAGATCTAAAACTTTTAAAAAATAAAATAATTTCGAATTCGGAATATTTCATGCCCGAAATTGATGAACCATCCAGAAGTGTGTTGTGTGTAATTATTAAAGTAATTTTCAATCATTTTCAAAGCAAAAAATAAATTAATAAATAAATAATAAAAATTATCAAATCACCACCAAACATGATAAGAAATTAGTGGAGCAATTAATAATGGATTTGGTGGAGCAGTTAGTGGAGCAATTAATATGGATTTGGTGGATGATTGATGGAGGCAAAATTTTGCCTATAAATACCAAACCACCATTTCATTTGTAAATTCATACTTTCTTCTAAGGAATTCCTTAAGAATACTAAGAGATTGTATCTTGTTTGTTTATTTACAGCTTTTAGTAATTAATTTCCGCTTTCGCACTTTCTTTTCTTTACTTTTCAGTTTTTACTTTCCGCAATTTACTTTTACGCACAGTACTTTTCTTTCTTTAATTTTCAGTTTTTACTTTTCAGTAATGAGGAGGTAACTCCATTTTGCTGGGGTAAAAGGTAAAACTTTTATTACTAATATTTAGATTAATCTCCATTAATTATAATATATAAACTATTTAAAACCTGATTTAACGAGGATACCGCCATATTGGTCGGTTGGTAATTATTTAACCTGACTAAACTGGATACCGCCTGATTGGTCGGTTGGTAATTAATTATTAATTTTACTTAATCTGGATACCGCCTATATGGCTGGTTGGTAATTATCATGCAAAATTAATATATTATATTAAGGGAGATATCTAAAATAGAAGTAATAAAAGTGGATCCTTTTACCTCAGCATTTTCTTTTATTGTACTTTTACTTTATTTACTTTTCAGCAATTTACTTTCAGCATTTACTTTTCAGCAATTTACTTTTCCGCAATTTACTTTCAGCATTTACTTTTCAGTAATTTACTTTCAGCATTTACTTTTCATCATTTAATTTTCAGTATTTAATTTTAGCATTTACTTTCCGTCATTTACTTTTCAGCAATTTACTTTTCAGCATTTACTTTATGTCTTTTATTTTATTTAGTTTTTACTAGCCCTAGTTATGTGTCGTAACTAAGTTAGTTATCTGGGGTTGTGATGAATTCTAATATCACCAGTTTATAAAGGGTTATTTTATAGTTCTGGTAATTTAAATGTTTACTTATTAAGTCTTAAGCTTAATGCTTCTTGTTGTCTGATCACCAATAAGATTGATGTGGTAAATCTAAAGTAAACTTGACAAAGGAATTTTAGGTTTCAGCCTTAGACTTAATAGCCCACGATCTTCCTTGATGATAGATAACCCTTTAATAGATTTCCTTACAGGATAGACATATACCTGTCGGGCGGGGGTAGCCATAATTGGAACTTAAACTTAATGAATCCGGATAATTTGGTTGACATAGACATATGGTTCAATTGGGTTAAACTGGGTATTTGCTTCTGACCATCGACAGAGGCTTTTGCATAATTTAGTGTTCCAGGTTAGTAAAATGATTTATTACACAACCATGAAATAACCACTTCATCTTTTAAAAGATATTAGAAAGATTCACAACCCTAGATAGTTTTTAATATTGAATTTTCTTAAACCTACTTTTGTGCAATTTTATTTACTTGTTTTTAAATTTAGAATCATCACCATTTCAAATCAATCAATCAACCTGTTAGATACTAGTAATCATTTAACCTCATAAAATTAATAGATTATGTATTAAGTCCTCGTGGGATCGATACTTATTATACTACTTGAACGATACGTACGCTTGCGTTATACGTGTGTGTTTACGCCGATCAATATTTTTATATTAGTTGGACTAATATTTTATTGTTTTTCTTTGAACAGTTGGATTGTACCATAACTTCATTTGTATTTGATTATATAGTTGGAATATAGTAATCATTACATTTGATTGTACCCGATATCGTTGATTGAATAGTTAGACTATTGCAAACAATATGACTGGAAAGATTAGCGTTAGAGACATCGTCATGGGCGATAATGTCTTTAACGACGTCAATTTTCCAGATTGGGAGATAAATCTCAGGATTGTCTTGGGAGCCAAGAAGTTGCTCCATGTCATTGACAGACCTCTCGGGCCTGAGCCTGGACATGAGCGGGTTGTTGATCATGAGCTTTGGAAGACTCACAATGATGACAACTCAACTGCTCAGTCCGTCATGCTTGCCGCAATGACCCCTCAATTTCATCGTCAAAACAAGGGATTTGATCCCTACAACATGATGTTGAAATTGAACGACCTTCATAGATCTAATCTTAGATCTCAGAAGTATGAATTGTAGAAGAAGCTCTTTCGTTCACGAATGTCAAATCGTACATCTGTCGAGCACTATGTGTCACAGATGATTGCTGACATCGAACAGCTAGGTCAGTTGGGCATAACCTTCGAGGCTGAGACTTCCATTGATTTGATCTTACAGTCTCTGCCTGACTGCTGGAGCGGGTTCATCATGAACTACAATATAATGAACCAAGAGAAGACTCTTGGAGAGTTGATGGCGATGGTGAAAGAGGCAGAGCCAGAGCGTCTGAAGGGCAAGAAGCGCGAGGCGCATTTCACTTCGACATCTCAGAAGGCCAAGGCTTGGCCGAAGGCTTCTGGAGGTCTGAAGAAGAAGAATCGAAAGGGCAAGGCCAAATCATCAAAGTCTTCTGGGAAGGCAAATGATAAATCCCAAGATGTATGCCTACAGTGTGGCAAACGGGGTCACTGGAAGCATGACTGCCGTGAGTACAAGGCGCACATGAAGGAAGTGAAGGCGGGCAAGGCTCCAGCTTCAAATATGTTTGTTATTGAAATAAACATTTCTATTTCTAGTTTTAAATAATGGATTTTTATTTTGGATGTGGTACTCATAAATGTACTGATGTGCAAGATCTGTGGATTAGCAGGAGACTGGTCTCAGGCGAGATTGACCTACGAGTTGGAAACGGGACCAGAGTCGATGTTTTAGCTGTAGGGACCTATATTTTGGAACTGCCATCGGGGCATGTACTTTCATTATCAGACTGTTATTATGTACCTAGTTTGACTAGAAACATTATCTCTGTATCTTGTTTGACCCAATGCGGGTATACTTTTGTATTCCGAAACACTGGGTGTTTTGTTTATTAAAATGATTTTGAGATATGTACAGCTGATGCTAATAATGGTCTTTATATTTTGAATATAAAAGAGTCTCAAACATATAACATGACAAATAAAAGGCTCAAAATGAGTAAAACAGATGAAACTTATATGTGGCATTGTCGTCTGGGACACATTAACAAGACTCACATATCCACGCTTTTGAAGAGTGGATACTTGGACAGATTTGATCCTAATTCATATGATGTCTGCGAATCTTGTTTATTAGGCAAAATGCCTAAAACTCCTTTTAGCGATAAAGGTGTTCGTGCCACTGAACTGTTAGCCCTCGTTCATAGTGACGTATATGGGCCTATGTCTAGCCAAACTAAAGGTAGATATGAATACTTCGTAACCTTTACGGATGATACATCGCGTTATGGTTATGTGTATCTTATGAGACACAAGTCGGAAACTTTTGAGAAATTCAAAGAGTTTCGACACGAAGTAGAAAAACAGACCGGCAAAAGTATTAAAACATTACGGTCAGACCGTGGTAGAGAATACTTAAGCAATGAGTTTCTTGATTACTTGAAAGAGTTTGGTATTCTTTCACAATGGACTCCTCCCGAAACATCTCAATTAAATGGTGTGTCCGAATGAAGAAACCGAACTTTGTTAGACATGGTAAGGTCTATGATGAGTCGCACTGAGCTACCAATTTCCTTATGGGGATACGCATTGAACAATGCAATACTTATTTTGAATAAGGTTCCGTCAAAGTCTGTTGGACAGACTCCGTATGAAATATGGACATGAAAGAAACCAGGTTTCTTATTCCTGAAGATTTGGAGATGCTTGGCATACGTTAAACGTTTGGATGCTACCAAACTATAACCCAAATCGGATAAGTGCCTATTTGTAGGTTATCCTAGGGAAACCAAAGGATATTACTTCTACAACCCATAAGAGAACAAGGTATTTTTGCTCTCCATGCGGTTTTCCTCGAAAAGGAATTCCTAAATGCAGTGGTAAGTGAGAGGAAAGTAGAACTTGATGAAAATCGTAGTGATACTGTTCCTGGCGCAGATTCCCTCACGGAACATGAACAGTTCATCAGGGATGAGACTGTACCACAATCTTCTGATACATAAAAACCGCGTAGATCAGAGAGAGTCAGAAAAAAAACCTGAGAGGTATGGGTTTTTTATCTCACCCCATGTAGATATTAATCTTATTGAGGATAATGTGCCGGCTACGTATGAGGAAATGATACAAGGTATCGACTCCGCTTTATGGCAAGATGCCATGAAGTCCGGAATGGATTCCATGTATACCAACCAAGTTTGGACACTAGTTGATGCACCAGAAGGCGTTAAGCCAATTGGTTGTAAATGGGTCTTTAAGAGGAAGACAGACATGGATGGCAACATACAAACGTACAAAGCTAGGCTTGTAGCGAAAAGGGTATCGTCAACGACATGATGTCGATTACGAAGAAACTTTTTCACCTGTTGCCATGATTAAATCCATTCGGATAATGCTTGCTATTGCTGCATATTTAGATTATGAAATATGGTAGATGGACGTCAAAACCGCTTTCCTTAACGGAAACCTTTTGGAGGATGTTTATATGCAACAGCCTCACGCTTTTGTCGTACCAAAACATGCAAACAAGGTTTGCAAGTTAAATCGATCCATTTATGGATTGAAGCAAGCATCGCTTTCTTGGAACCAACGTTTTGATGAGATCATAAAAGAATATGATTTCATTCAAAACAAAGATGATTCTTGTGTATATAAGAAGGTTAGTGGGAGTGCAATGACATTTATTGTCCTTTATGTTGAAGATGTATTTCTTATTGGCAATGACATTCCCATGCTACAATCGGTGAAAGTTTGGCTTTCATTAAAATTCTCCATGAAAGATCTGGGAGAAGCAGCCTTTATTCTGGGAATAAGGATCTACCAGGATAGATCTAGAAAGCTAATTGGACTCTCCCAGAGCTCGTACATTGACAAAGTGTAGAATAGATTCAACATTGATCAGTCTAAGAGGGGACTACTTCCAGTGTCACATGACGTCTCTCTATCTAAGGACTTGTGTCCTAAAACTCAAGATGAGAGAGATAACATGAGTCAGATCCTATTCGCATCTGCAGTCAGATCAATCATGTATGCCATGATATGTACACGACCTGATGTCTCATATGCTTTGAGCATGTGCAGTCGCTATCAGGCCGATCCAGATGATGGTTACTGGATTGCTGTTAAGAACATCCTTAAGTATCTTAGACGAACTAAGGATGGCTTTTTAGTCTATGAAGATGGAGGACTTGAGGTAACTGGGTTCACCGATGCAAGTTTCCAAACCGATAAAGATGACTCTAAGTCACAATCTGGGTATATATTTTATTTGAACAACGGAGCAGTGAGCTGGAAATCATCCATGCAAGAGACCGTTGCTGATTCAACAATAGAAGTGGAATATATCGCTACAGCTGAGGCAGCAAAAGAATCAGTTTGGATCCGTAAATTCCTAATTGGATTAGGAGTAGTTCCGTTAGCAGCTGAGCACGTTCCTTTGTACTGTGACAATAACGGGGCTATAGCACAGGCTAAGGAACCACGGTCTCATCAACGATCCAAGTATGTACTTTGACATTTCCATCTGATACGTGAGATCATACATCATGGCGATGTGAAGATCGAAAAGATCGTTTCAGATGTCAACATTGCAGATCTGCTGACGAAAGCTATTTCTCAGCAAAAGTTTGAGCGACATGTACATAGTTCAGGTGTTAGATACTTGAGTTATTGGCTATGAGCCATGTGGGAGATTGTTGGACAATTATGACCCATAGCATCACTATTTGTAAAATACATTGTGGTTTTTGTACAAATTAACTATGTGACAAAGGAAATTGCTATTTTATCATTTTGTAATTGGATTACTTGAATATATATAAATGATAAAAGTCCTTATGATTAGTTCCGGATTAATAAGATATGGGACAATATTAATTCACGAATGGTTTAATCATTAAATATCTCTAGTCGTAGTATTATCGAGACTGGACATCGATAATGCGAAATAGACTAGTATTACACTTGTGCGCATTATGGAAGCTTAACGGCATAGATCTCATATGTTTAAGTATATGATACTTATGCAAGAGTGATAGGAGGTTTTGTTAGCCGTTGGACCAGGAACAGCTTCGTTCTGGATAGACCCCTCGGAATCCCATTGGTAGTATGACTATTTGTCTATGGGAACCGCATCAGGGTAGGAATATGTAGTCTTAACCTGAGACTTGCATCGCTAATACTTGCGACAATCAGTACGCTTTGCTTTTGGTCATCCGGGGCTTTAATAGGTTCTATGTACGCCTCTTATTGGTTTACTGAGAATCGTAGTGTATTGGGTGTGATGTCAAGATGGAATTATCACTTCAGTCATATGAAGAAGATGATCACGCAGAGATACAGAACTAGTACTATAATATAATACAGCTATCAGGATAGTATGACTAGGTCATGATTATCTGAGTAAAGAGACTAGTTGCTAGTGATCCGATATATGCTTCGTACGGGGCAGACACAATTCCAGCCCCAGGCCTAGCATGTGACATCCGGTACTGGATCGCAATACGCAATACATAGTATACTATGCCTGATATAGATTATATATTCTTCGTTGAATATTTCTAGAGAATTGGGTAGGCACGGTGCTTTGCTAGAAACCAACCATGTCTTGTAAATCGGTGAGAACGTGATACGCGGTATGCAATATTCCGACAACCGTATTTACTACCAACATATCCAGGGATCTCTTGGGTCGCTTCCCAAAGATTCACCGATGACATTTGACTCAAACATAATTTATCTGGGATTAATTATGAGAGAGAGAAAATTAATCTAGGATTAATTGCGGCAAGAATTTATCTGGGATAAAATTCAAATAGAAGAGAGAAAATGATTAATTTGGAATTAATCGATTAAATAATATATTGGATATATTAGTTGAAATTGGATTTCAAAGCGGAATTAAAATTGTATTTTAATTCGGGCGAACGAATTAATTTGGATTTAATTCGTAAGCGACTTTCGTAATAATTTTGCTAGGCATTATTATTTAATTAAATTGGATTTAATTACGTCGCAACGGAAAATTCGTTTAATCGGATTAAACAAACCCGAGCCCGAAGTGTGTGGTCTCACCCAACTTGAATTTTGAATTTAAGTGTGGGACCCACTAACTTACATCACTAGTCAATCAAGTTGATGGAAGTGGTTGTGAGCTTTTAATGAAACTTCTCCAACACACTTTGTTTTTGTTTTGCTTTTTGGAAAAGCATATACCACTTTTGCAAGGCAACTTTGGTAATTGTTTTTAGAAAACAAAAATACAAAACACAAAATTCTCTCTCTTTCCTCTACCAAAGCCGTTAGCCTTCCTTCTTCTCTTCCATTGATTTTGCTTCAAAATCTTCAAAGCTAGCACTTAAGGAGTCTTGTGAGGTGATAGGGAAACTCACCATTAGGTTGGATTCATTCAACAAAGCTTGGAGCTTCATCAACATACAAAGAAAGTTTTGAATCACATCCGTTCAATGTGAGTTTTTGTTTCTGCAAAATCGCTTGATCATTCACACACAATATCATGACTTAGAGATCTTGGGCATGTCTAGGACACTAACATGAGGATCTGGGTAGGTCGGGGGCTTTATCTATCGAAATCCTTGACTAGGAAAACTAACTGTTGTTTCTATCATCATTCATCTTGCTAGCCTACATGCCTAGGTTAGGGAAATCTGAAATCTCTATATTTGTATGGAATTTCGTATCCATTAGAAGGCTCCACAATCGACCTTGACTTTCTTACTTCCTCTATCTTATAATGGTCCTTGAAACT
Source organism: Zanthoxylum bungeanum (assembly GCA_019454045.1). Lineage (NCBI taxonomy): Eukaryota > Viridiplantae > Streptophyta > Magnoliopsida > Sapindales > Rutaceae > Zanthoxylum > Zanthoxylum bungeanum. The sequence goes on along the minus strand of SKCR01004915.1, from coordinate 57,996 downwards.
CATGGGAACTTGCTACCTACACGAGATGGTTCAGAATAATATTGGATCAACTCGGAGGAATTTTTCTGAGGAGAAAGGTATCTTGCTTGAGGGAAATAACCTTTTCCTAGATCTATTCGATTTTTTGTTCAGCTTTAGTCTTGCTACACTCTTATTCTCTACAAACTCTTGTATTTATCCTTTATTATCCAATTTCGTGCCTCTGATTCTTACTACTATAGGTTTGGCATTTCCTTTTATATCTGCTTCCGTAACTCCATCTCTATTTACTTCTGATTACTTGGATGTGTACGTCTTGTCTTTTACTTTTCTTTCTAACTTTTTCTTTCTCTTTCTATTTTATTTAGTGGTTACTTATGGGACTTTATTACCTATATGAAGTACTTGAAGATCATTATTTCGGTTTGGAGGAGTGTTCTGAGAAGGGGAGATATCTTGCTTCTAGTCGCTCTATTACTTGTTCGGGTTTTTCTATTCTCCTAGCATATTCTTGGGTATATAACCTCAAAAATCTCTCTGCCTTATTCCATCTCATTACTATTCTTTATCTCTAGCTACCTATACTCTTATGCATCCTTCTGTAATTTCTATAATTTTCCTTTCTCACTTCCATGTTAACTTTTCTTAAAATCCTATTGTCTGTTTCCATAGCCTGTTTATTCTTCTGGTACTGGATCAGTATAACTTCAAGAAGACTTCTTATCTGGTATCTAGAGTGAAATTGTTCTTACGAGGGATACTATTTGAATGATCTTAGAAGGCTTACTAACCCGTCTATGGAGCTTTGAGGACGTACTCGAGGATCAGATACTGGAGAGGTAGTGCCTCATATACGGGTATCCCGGACATACTGTATATACAAGACCCCAACACTCTGCCCACTGCAGTCACCGACTCCCTAGACCATGCTTTGATACCATCTTTGTAACATCCCCGATCTGGAAGATGTTACAGGCATGAGATAGCGGTACTAACCCCATCAGCCTCTGACTATCTATCTATAATTGATACTAATATACTTATCTTGATTTGACTATACTATGTATGGGACCCAACTCAAAAGCACTGAAAATAAACTCAACATCATTTATTGTATTTGATAACAAATGATTTTACAAAGACTACACATATCAAAACTGCTACAAGACTCATATTTGACAATGACTCGTACTTGACTAAAACTGGACTTTAACTCAAACTCTGACTTGTACTAGTGGACTCCATACCCAGTGACTGCATCAGTATCCATCCTCCCGAGCTCGTCCTCCGAGAATCCTGCAAAACTAAAAGACTGAAGTGGGGGTTTGATCATTACTCGATCTAAGTGAGTGGACATAAATATGAAAACTGAAGTATAACCTTTGGTTTCAAAACTATAGTGTCAAAAGCATTTTTATTTGAAATATCTTTTCTGAAAACTCAATCTGAAAATCTTTTTATAAAGCTTGTTTTTCTAAAAACAACTTTGAATCTCTGGTTTCTGGAAATTATTTCTAAAATCTAGTTTTCTGAAAACTGTTTTCTAAAAATCTAAAATCTGTAGCCAGCAGTGCAAATCCATGACTTTGGGGAGTTATGTATCGCCGTCCCCCCAAAACATGCCACTACTACCTCTAATACTGGTGGTGCTCTACGCCTAGGAAATTGACTCAACAAGGGCGTGTCCAGGAATAACTCAACCAGGTCTATGAAACTGGTAGTGCTCTACGCCCAAGAAAATGACTCAACTGGACGTGTCCTGGAAATACTCAACCGGGTCTCTGAAACTGGTAGTGCTCTACGCCTAGAAAAATGACTCAACTGGACGTAGACACAAACTAGAACTGGAGGTGCAGATCTATACTTCCACCCAAGCTCTGAACTAGAGTCCAGGTACACGAACCGAAGTCGTCATCCTGGCTCTACATGTGCACATGTCCTCTGTATCCGTCAATTCCAACTGTATCTCAAGTGACTTACCGGGGTGAGTTTTTACCTCATACCCAGAAAACATAAATCTCATGTTTAAAAACATATCTGTTCGAAATCACTACTATCTAAAAACAACTGTAAGTAAATAATGGCTAACGCCCTATTTTCAGAAAAGTAAATCTGATATGAAAATGCAAATTGAAAATAAACAAGTAAAAGAGAAAGTGTCCACTCACTGTGTTTGTGTCTGGCTGGCACTGGATCATTGGTCGAAGAAGAATGTGGTTCCTGTGGATAACCTATGTTCGGAACTTAATTAGAATCAACATAGTAAAATAACCTCGATACTTTTAATGCTTAAAGATTCATCTGTATATTATATACACAAGGCTTGTGATAATTATAATTTGATCTAGGATATGTGTTCAAACTAATACGAGACCCTAAGGGTGGTCTCCAATGCGCTAGGGTGGAACTGGGGGTTTAAAACTGATTTTGGGAAAATTATGTCTCGCGTCGCGACGCACAACGCCTAAATTCCAGTCGTCATTTGCTTCTTGCGTCGCGCGTACTGGAATTCCAGGGTTCTGTTTTCTTCTTCTAATCTCATCCAAAGCTCAATTCATCACACTTCATTCCATATCAATGCTTCCATACAACAAACCAATATACAAAACATCATCTTTCACTTAATTTTACATGCATTAAACATCAATTCATCAAGAATCTCACTTTTAATTCACTTTATCAACTCACCAATTTTCCATCCAAATTAAACAAATGAGGTTTATCAACCTTTTTATTAACTCAAAACAAAAGGAATAACTCAATTATCATCATACTCAAGTTCTCAACACTACACAAATACCAAATCATTAAGCTCACCATTTAAAGAAAATGGGTCATGGATTTCTTACCTTTCCCATGTTTGATTCCTTCACCCTCCAAGCTTCCAATGATGCTCAACCTCTCATTCTTGGTTCTTCTTTTTCTTCTCTTTCTTTCTTCTCCTTCTTCTTTTTCCCTCTCTTTCTCTCTCGGCTTCCTCACTTCTCTTTTTCTATTTTGCTTCTAATTTATTTTGGTATTGATGAATAATAGTCCCTTTATATAGTGGGACTTAATTGATACAAAGAACAATGTAGAAGTTTGTAGGGAAATAGAGAATTATGGAGATTTTATCACTTGGGTCCGAAATTACTATTCATCTGAATTTTGACTTACATTTTTGACCTATTTATGGTCCGATTTTGGAAAAATGTTCAACACGGAAGTTGTAGGTCTCGAACTTAGATTTTCGATGATATAAAATTCATAAAATTGGAGATCTCATGAAAATAGTATGCCCCAAATACCATGGGCAGTCCAAAGGAAACACGGTACAGTCTCGTCCCGGGACTTCAAGAAATTTACCGATTGTCCCCAAAGTCGTTCCACGAGCATATTTGAGTCCCAACATAATTTATTTTATATTATCTTTGTCCAACAATACCATAGTGCTACAACGTAATAGTAACTATACTACCGGTCGTTACACATAGATCCACACCCCCAGTTCTAATTTTATGGCTTGAGAGACGGTGATACGTGACGCCCCAAGACCACTAGTTTCAGGGACAGTAGTGGCATGCTTTGGGGGACGGTGATACGTAATGCCCTCATATGTCAAGTTTTCAGATACAGATCAGTACTCAGACATCAGAATTTCAGAAAAGAGTTTTCAGATATAAGAGTTTCAGGAAATAGTTTTCAGAGACCAGATTTTACAAAGCAGTTTTTCAGAAAGCGGTTTTCAGAAAGGATAAGTTTCATAAAAGAGATTTCAAGTAAAGTTTTCAGAAGAGAGTTTTCATATAAGTCATTTATTTGAAGCTTTGATTTTAGAACCGAATGATTTCATGTATGTATTTCCGTTTTTCGTCCACTCACTTAGATCGTACGATGATCTAACCCCCCACTCCCAGTTTTCTTATTTTGCAGGTTTCTCAGAGGACGAGCTCGGGAGGACGAATACTGTTGCAGTCACTAGGGATGGAGTCCACCAGTATAAGTTAGATAGAGTGTGAGTCAGTCAAGGACATCTAAAAGTTTTGTATTAGTTTTTGACTTGTAGATAGTCATTATATAAGTGTATTATTGAGTTTTCAGTTCAGATGTTGAATTGTATGTCATAATTTTGAGGTTGGGCTACGGTCCCATACATATCATAATCAATTAAAGAAAAAAATATAGTGTTTGTCTATGGTTAGAAAGTCAGAGGCTTATGGGGTTAGTACGGTCTATCCCTGCCGGTAATATCTCCCAGATAGGGGATGTTACATAAAAATTAGAGATCGTATGAAAATGTTATGGCCCAAATACTAAAGGCTTTCTGGAGTGGAATCAAAAGTAAATTTCGTATCGGAACTGTAAAGGACACATCAAATATCTGAAATGTAATTCCACAAGCGCATACACGGTTGCACATGATCTATATCATGTATTATATCTCCTATAATATAGTGGTCATCAGAATTACCGAGGTGTTATACATCGAGATTTTATATATATAAAGGTCCCACCAATATTATATATATATATAATATATATAGCAATGCATTATTGCATTGCTGGACAGTAATGCAATAAAGCATTGCCTGCAAATGCAATTGCATTCTTAAATGCAACTGAATTTGCAATTTGGCCGAGCCCTCTTATAAAATGAGGTGCTTGGCACCTCAGTGGGGGGGGGGGGGGGGATGGAGAGCTCCCTTCCAGTTCGGGTGTTAATTTCATGTGTTTTATTTTTATTTTCTTTCTTTTGTAATTTCTTTTTCTTTTATTAATAAATCATGGGTGTTTTTATTTCTATCTTGTTTTTTAAATTTGTACCATGTTAGAGTAAAGGGTGAAGTTCTTGGTATGAAAATATATGTGATTTTTATTTATATTATATTTTATAAATTGTGATAATTTCCCAAATAAAATTCATATTCTCTCTAGTTTATTGAGGACTCTTGACTAGCTGTAGACAGTCCTCGATTGGCACTGATAATACTGGAATCCCATAAATGACAGAGAATGGACTATCAAATATCTGAATTAATTATTAACAAATTTTGTTACCGTCTATATGATTGGTTTTATATATTTGGCATAATTGAATACCTAACTGGACTTGTTATAGACAAATGATATCACCGTCTTTATGGCTGATTTTATATATTTTGGTATATTTATTACCTTGGCAGAATTAATTATCGACATGACGGATCACATGTGTTGGCATGATTAATACCTGATAATTATGAAATTAATTGATTGAGAAATAATTATAATTTATATGTTATAAAAGTTAAAAATTGTTTTATATTTGAAATATCAAGAGTGGATCCCCTAACCATAGTATTTTATTTTATTAGTTGAATTATTATTTTATCTTATTAAATTTATTCCATGTGGATCGATCCTGGACTTACCATGTTATTTTATTATTTCGACCCTCTTATAATTTGGAGTAAAGAACCACTTTTTAAGCGTGTCAAGTTTTTGACGCCGTTCTCGGGAAATAAAAAAATATTTTATATTTTTTTTTTATTGTTTTGTGTATTTTGTAAATAAACAAAAACAAACAAAACAACAACACTTTGTTAAATTATAGTCTCTGGTATCTGACATTAAAAGACCATGTTTGCTACTTTATAAGAAAATTGGATGAGAAGCATATCATCGACCCATAGAGGGCGTTCAAGCCGTTACTGGTCGTAAAACAAGAGGAAGATGTGAGCCATAATCACAACTACATTTCAATTTACTTTTTATTTTTTTCAAGCTATAATCTTTCCTTTTAATAGTAGTGTTGTAGATTCAATTGTCAATATCATATGAATCAGATGATGACTTCTAAACTCTACTTCTTCTTATTCAGATATTGGGGAACATGTCTTAATTTGGTTGGGGGAGGGAATAGTTGAGTAGAAAGCTTTTGTTTTTGTTTTGAAAAAAAAAATATATTGTTTTTGTTTTTATTTTTATGTTATTTCTTAACAAGTTATTTTTGTTCATTTCATTTTAAATTATTTAAATTTGTGAATTCTCTATAATATTGATTAAATTTGATATTCATATGCTCATTTGACATATATTATCAACATACACGGTAACATATGATCGCGGGTTATAATAGAAAATTTTGTAATATTCAGTTCTCTAATTTGATTGGAGTGAGCATATAAAGGTAGTGAAATTTATGTTATTCAAAAAACTAATCAAGCTTTTACTTAGTAACCAGACATCTTGCCTCAGTAAGCAGCGATTGTTCGCGTAAAATGATAGAGCTTGAGTTTGTAAAAAAAAAAAGTTTGTGAATAAGTTTGATTTCGTAACCTCTCTTACTTGAGCAATTAAGTCCGTATGGGTATTTTAACACTTAGTGCCTGATCGGTGAAATCACTCACGTTACGCAAGTGCACGTATCGCTCAAGTAGTATAAAATATATCGATCCCTCGAGGACTTAATACCTAGGCTACTAATTTATGACGTTGAATGTTTACGAGTATCTAATAGATTTCATTGTTGATTGAATGATGATTTTAAACTAAAAACAATTAAATAAAATAGTGCGAAGGCGAATTAAAGGTAAAATCAATATTATAAAACTATCTAGGGTTGTGAATTCTTCCAATATATTTTTAAAGATGAAGTGGTTATCTCATGTTTGTGCAATATATCGGTTTATTAACCTGGACACGAAATTATGCAAAAGCCTATGTCGATGGTCAGGTGCAAATACCCAAATAACCCAATTAATTATATGTCTATTGTCAACCAAGTTACCTGAATTCATTAAGATTAAGTTGCAATTGTGGCTACCCCCGCCCAACAGGTATATGTCTATCCTGAAAGGAAATCTATTAAGGGGTATCTAATCCTTAAGGGAGATCGCGGGCAATTAAGTCTAAGGCTGAAACCTAAAATTCCTTCGTCAAGTTTATTTTAAGTTTACCAGATCAATCTTATTAATGGCCGGTTAACAAGAAACATTAAGCTTAAGACTTAATAAATAAACATTTATATTACCCAAGACACAAAATAACCCCTTATAAACTGATGATATTGGAATTCATCACAACCTCAGATTATGTATTTAGTTACAACACATACCTAGGATTACTAAAAACTTAATTAAACAAAACATCATAAAAAATAACTTGAAAATAAATAAAAGTAAAATTACAATAATGAAAGAAAATATTGGGGGTTAAATGATCCACTTTTAATATTTCAAAATTAGAAATCTCGCTTATTGTCAATGTTTACCGATTAATTAATTATATTTAACCAGACCATAAAGGCGGAAATTCCATTTGTCTCAATTAAGTCTAACCGACCATATAGGCGGTAACAAGGTTATTACCTAAACCGAGCGTATAAGCGGAAACTACGACTGAAATGTAAAACCGACCATATAGGCGGTAAATAAGGTTGTCATCTAAACCGGCCATATAGGCGGTAACTAATAATCCAAATTTTAATTAAAATAAGGATGATTAATCTAATTTATTATATTAAAAGTATTACCATGTCACCCCAACAGAATGAGATTACCTGCTCATGTTGTAAATGAAAACACACAAAATTTTATTAATTAAATAAAAAGAAATTACAAGAAAACTTAAATAAACAAACAAGACACTTTCCTTTAGGTTTTTATGGAGAAATTCCTCCAAAGAAAGCATGAAAAATTTACAAAGTTTAGCTTGGTATTTATAGGCAAATCTAAAGGCTTTCACCAATTTCTCCACCAATTGCTCCACCAAACATGGCACCAAACATGACACCAAATCCTTCATTTTTTATTTTATTATTATTATTTTGTTTTGAAAATGACTTTAATAATTACACATAACACACTTCTAGATGTTTTATCAATTTCGGTCATGGAAACTTCAGAATTCAAAATATTATAAACTTCAAAGTTGTAGATTTTTGAGTCTTCTTTAATATCAGAGTAAAAGGTTATGCCCAAAATACGACAATTACGGAAAGTTGGAATTTCCGAAATTTTACTTCGTTAGAACGCCATTTTAAGTTTCCAATCTCCAAAATCAAAATGTCAAGTCCAATTTTTGCCCCTGTTTGTTCAACATTTCATCCTAATTGATTCCATTAAGTCCCGATTTTATTTTATCTGCAAAATAAACTAAAACACATCAAAACGTTCATAAAACTCGAGAAACTATACAAAATATTAAGTAAAAAGGGCGGTAAATATTGATATATTTTCCGCTCATCACACTCCCAAACCTAACATTTTGCTAGTCCTCTAGCAAAACAACAAAATAAAATGCAATAAACAATTAAAATTAAACTAAACCACTTTCGTAGGGATCACAGTTGCATTTAGCGTATGCAACAATCATTTAAACTCCTAGATGTCCCTAGTGGACGAGTTGTAGTCTCGTGAGGGCTTACAGTGACGATACCCACAAACGTCAATCTAATGCACACAAAAGCAAAAAGACAAGAGAAGAGAATAAACAAGTTAGTGACTAAACAAGTGAAACTTCTTATCCAAGTTAGTAGTTGTTTTCTGTCTTTCTAAATTACCAAATAAGTAAATTCTCTGATTATTTTTACCATTCTCCATATTCACAACCAACAAGGTATTAATCAGCTCATTGTGCCCACGATATTCATAATTGTAGTTGAAAAGAGAGTAATATTTTTGTTCTACAATTATATCAGAATTCACACCTTTTTTGGCAATGATTTTTTTTATAACATCGTCAATCCATGTAGCAAGCTTTGGGCCAGTGACTCCCAGGCTAGTTGGCTTTAGGGCACTAGGTGTTAAGACACCCTTATAGACTTAATTACTCAGATTTCAGATATATATATTATATATATATATATATATATTATATATATATATATATATATATATTTTACAACATTTTCAATCCATAAAGCGAGCTTTGAGCCAGTGACTCCCAAGCCAGTTGGCTTTAGGGTACTAAGTGTTAAAACACCTATACAGACTTAATTACACGGATCTCAGATGTGTTTTTTCATTGATTTTTTAGATGCTTCCTCCAATTAAACTAGAGTACTGAATATTACAAACTTTTCACTTACAACTCATGGTTGTATGTTACCATACATGTTGATAATACCTGTCAACTGAGCATATGGAGATCCAATTTAGTCAGTATTATGGAGAATTCTCAAATTAAATAATTCAAAAGGAAATAAACAAAAATTAACTTGTTTCGAAATTGGTTGAGATACGTCTCAGGAGTATAAATTCCTTACATAGCTATCTCACACCAATTTCACCTGATTAGTCAAGTTAAAAACACAAAAACACAAAATATTTTTAATTTTTTCTAATTTTTTTTAAATTTTTTTGATTTTTTTGAAATTTTTTGACTAAATATAGAAAAATAAAAACAAGATACTAGTCAACTATTCCTCTACCCAAAACCTAAATGAGACATTGTCCCAATGTCTTAAAAAGTAGAAGAAGAGTTTAGAAACAGTTCCTGGTTAGCTGGAATTCTACATCTAAAAAGAAAATTAAAGGTTAAGATCCAGATTTATCCGACGTTTCTTACCACGATCATTATCAGACCAGTTTATCTTGGAAATGATACGGTCAATTTGTGGTTTAAAAGCTAAAATTTGGTCAATTAAATCATTGGCAGTTCTGGCAGTGAAGAGAATTTCTCTTACAGGTTTTGATACGAACCCATTTCTCTGAGCATCATCAAGAAACACACAAAGAAAATCATAAAATCCATCAGTGTTAAACTGTCCAATCGGTTTCTAGTATATGTTCAGGTTTGCCTAAGATAATACTGTAAACATTTCCTCCATCGTACCTAAGCCACTTGGCAAAGCAATAAAAGCATCAGCACAGTTAATCATTTCCATAAGTTGTTCGGACATACCTGGCACGATAAGTTCCTCTCTGTTTGATTCAGATTCGCCTCTGCCAAGGTTTTTGGGATGATTCCCAGAACTTGACTACCTCCTTCCTGTACGGCCCTTGAAACGTACACCATTAGTCCAAGATTTCCACCACTATATACTATTTGCATATTCCTTTCAACTATGACTCGACCCATTCCTGTGTTGTCGCTACGAATTCTGATTTAGAATCAGTACTAGTACAGCAAAACACACAAATGTTTACAACTCGTCTTCTTGAAGTTGCTTCCATTTTTTTATGTATTTTTTCTCAAGTCTGGATGCCTTCAAGAGTGCAATGATGAGTTGAATTTATAGAACCTAAAAAAGGGTGAGTAATAATAAGACTAGTACCTTTCAAATGATAATTATTAGCTAAACAGTAAAATATATCGTGAACGTCAAAAAGTCTGGATCATGTCGGAAAAAATAAAAGAAAATAACAAAATAAATCACAATTATTAGATAAATACAAAGAGATAATAATATTTACAAGAAGTAACGGCTTGAATGACGTCTATGCGTCAAGGATAAGCTTCACATTCAATTTTTTATAAATTGGCAAATATGGTCTTTAGAGTAAGATCCCCGAGACTTAAATGTTAACTTTATTTTTGAAATTGTGGATGTAACATGTGAATTGTGTGATGCACATATCCACTAGGATGTGTCTCAAGAGTCAATGATATGTCATCCAAAGACTCCTTACTCAAGCCATCCATAATGAATTTAATTTTATCTTCACGGTTATCAGACACCATTCCTAAAGAACGACAACGAGTATTACATGTCATACGTGCACATTTATAGCAAACACCCATTCTCTTATCTCTTCTCATTTTAACATAGGTGATTCTTCCTAAACCAGGCAGTTATGACACAAAAGAGTTAGAGGACTCACCTGCCAATTAGACCCGTGCTTCAATAATCCAATGAATGTCATTAGGAATACCTTTGATCATTAGAAGTCTCATTCGTTCCAAGCGAGCTTTGTAGACTTTTATCAGAGAGTTTTGAGGGAGAGAATGAAATTGCTTGTGAATATTTGTGAGAACGTCTTCCATCATGAAATGTGACTTTACCTATAAAAATTAAACAAAAAAAAATAAAACACACTAAATCTGAATATATACACAATTTGCATGGGTTGCCTCCCTACTAGCGATAAGTTTAATGTCATCAGCTAGACATGACTGTTCGAACGTTAGGCTAGATCTGAAAGTGTGATACTTTCTTTTTGTCGCTCAAATGATTCTCCCCTGTATTGCTTGACACGCTGGCTGTTAACTTTGAATGTATCGTTGGTGTTGAGATCAAGTAATTCAACAGCTCCATATGGTAAAACCTGAGTAATCACAAATGGACCTGACCATCTTGACTTCAGCTTTCCAGGGAAAAGTTTCAACCTTGAATTGTATAACAACACCTACTAGCGCTAAGTTTAATATCGTCAGCTAGACATGACCGTCCGAACGTTAGGCTAGATCTGAAAGTGTGAAACTTTCTTTTTGTCGCTCAAATGATTCTCCCCCATATTTCTTGACACGCTGGTTGTTAACTTTGAATGTATCATTGGTGTTGGGATCAAGTAATTCAACAGCTCCATATGGTAAAACCTGAGTAATCACAAATGGACCTGACCACCTTGACTTAAGCTTTCCAGGGAAAAGTTTCAACATTGAATTGTATAACAACACCTGTTGCCTTGGTTCCAGTTATTTGCGCACTATTTTCGATCATGCCATTTTTTGGTCTTTTTTTTGTATAATCTGGCATTCTCATAAGCCTGTAGGCGAAATTCCTCCAATTCGTTGAGTTGGTGGAGCCGTTTCTCTCCTTCTGTTTGTGGATCAAGATTTAACTTCTTCAGTGCCCAGTACACTTTGTGTTCCAGCTACACTGGCAGATGGCATGCTTTCCCAAACACCATTCGATATGGGGACATACCAATGGGTGTCTTGTAAGAGGTCTGGTAGGCCCATAGTGCGTCATCTAGTTTTGTAGACCAATCATTCCTTGTTGATCCAACGGTTCTCTCCAAGATTCTTTTGATCTCCTTGATTGAAACTTCAACATGTCCATTTGACTGCAGATGGTAGGCAGTGGCAACTTTATGAGTAACTCCATATTTGGATAGGAGTGCATTGAAATATCTGTTACAGAAATGTATGCCTCCATCATTGATAATCGCCCGAGGTGTTCCGAAGCGAGTGAAAATATTCATTTTATGGAATTTTATCACCACTTTTGAATCATTTGATGGCAGTGCTATTGCTTCAACCCATTTGGAGACGTAGTCTACTGCAACTAGTATGTACAGGTTTCCGAATGATGGTACAAAGGGTCCCATAAAATCAATCCCCCATATATCAAATAGCTCCACTTCTAGAATATTTTGACGAGGTCCTTTATTTCTCCTCGAAATATTTCCCGTTCTATGGCACCGGTTACATTGAAGATCATATAAGTAAACATCTTTAAACAGAGTGGGCTAGAACAAACATGATTGTTGGACTTTGGCTATAGTTTTATTCCTGCTAAAGTGTCCCATGTATGGTGATGAATGACAATGCTGCAAGACACTATTGACCTCTTCATGTGGAACACAACGTCTCATTAATTGATCAGCACAACGTTTGAACAAGTACGACTCATCCCAGACATAGTGCTTGACTTATTTGAAGAACTTCTTTCGTTGCTAATGTGTCCATTCCAATGGCCATTTTATCGGTACTATGTAGTTTACATAGTCAGCATACCTGACCGGCGTAAACACACGCGTATAACGTAAGCGCACATATCGTTCAAGTAGTATAAAAATATCGATCCCACGAGGACTTAATTCCTACTGTTGTTATTAATTATTGAATCTATTTATTTACAGATATCTAATTGAGAAGAGAATGATTACTTGATTGATTTGATTGATTGTAGAATTGCTAAATAAATAAATAAATAAAAAGACAAAAGAAAATACTAAAGAAAATAACAAAAGACACAAAGATCTAGGGTTGTGAATCATTCTAATATCTTTTAAAAGATGAAGTGATTATTTTATGTTTGTGTAATAAATCAGTTTACTAACCTGGAACACGAATTATGCAAAAGCCTATGTCGATGGTCAGACGCCAATACCCAGTTTAACCCAATTGAACCATATATCTATGTCAACCAAATTATCTGGATTCATTAAGTTTAAGTTCCAATTATGGCTACCCCCGCCCGACAGGTATATGTCTATCCTGTAAGGAAATCTATTAAAGGGTTATCTATCCTCAAGGAAGATCGTGGGCTATTAAGTCTAAGGCTGAAACCTAAAATCCCTATGTCTAGTTCATTTTAGATTTACCACATCAATCTTATTGGTGATCAGACAACAAGAAGCATTAAGCTTAAGACTTAATAAGTAAACCTTTAAATTACCCAAACTATAAAATAACCCCTTATAAACCGGTGATATTAGAATTCATCACAACCCCAGATAACTAACACATAACTAGGGCTAGTAAAAACTTAAAAGTAAAAGACATAAAGTAAAAATGCTGAAAAGTAAAAGACATAAAGTAAAAGCTAAAAAGTAAAATAAAATAAAATGCTAAGGTAAAATGAATTAATTTTTCTATTTACTATTTTAGATATCTCCCATAAAATAATATATAAACTTATGATAATATTACCAACCGACCAATCTGGCGGTATCCTTTATTAGTTAGGATTAAACCAGATTAAAATGAATTACCAACCGACCAATCTGGCGGTATCCTTTTTAAGTCAATATTTTAAATAGTGAATATATTATTTTTAAGGGAGATTAATCTAAATAGTAACAGTAAAAGAATTACCTTTCACCCTAGCTGGGGAAGTTACCTCCTCATGGTGAATAGTAAAAACTGTAAAAAGTAAAAAAAAAAGTAAATTACTATATTAACAAAATGTAATTAAAATTATTTACAAAACTAAAAACTAAAAAAAACTAAAAACTAAAAGAAACTAGAGAGAGAAACTCTCTCTTTACATCAAAGAGATGAGAGAGAGTGGTGCATCTAAAACTGAAATCTCGAGCTCAATTTATAGGCGCGGATAGGCATCGGGCGTCGCGACGCTGAGGCCTTTGGCGTCGCTACGCCAGCTTCTGTCGACGTGGCACGCTCTGGTTCATCGATTGCAGATTCTGGATAAGATGATAAGGTGACACGTGGCGAGGTTGTTGGAGACTCAATTATTGTGACACGTGGTGGCTTCTGATTGGTCGGCTAGATTCTTATCCGCCACGTGTCAGATAAGGATAAAATAGCCAATAATTGATGCTGAGGTGGCGGTGACGTGGCGGTGAGGTGGCGGTGATATGGCGACACATGGGAAAGGGACTGTCGGCACCGTAGGATTGCGACACGTGGCACTTCCTGATTGGCTGATAATGACGTGGCGGTGAGGTGGCAGTTTGACTTGGTCAACCTGGTGATGTGGCTGATGACGTGGCAATGCCATGGAGTGACACGTGGCACACGTGGCGATGATGCCTGTCGGCACCGTAGGATAATGACATGTGGCACGTCGCATTTTAGCAAATCGGCTGTGATGGTGACACGTGGCACGGCGCACGTTAGCAAAGTCAAACTTTTCTCAGATTTTGATTTGTGGACCCGGCGCACGTTAGCACTGTTCGGCGCATGTTAGGCGTCGCGACGCTGAATGTCTTGGCATTGCGATGCGGGAAATTACCAAAATGCCTTTTTCATCCAATTTTCACTGTTTTGGCCCAAATCACCTCCAGAATGTACTGAAACTTTATTTATCTACAAAATAACACAAAACACATCAAAATATTCACAAAACTCAAGAAACTATACAAAATATTAGGTTAAATGAGTGGATATTAGTGATAGATTTACCACTCATCAATACCAAGGAACATCCTGCTGTTTCATGGCAAACAACTGTTCATCTGGAAAAGTTTCTTTGATTGTCAGTTCATTGCCAGCTACTTCTCTATTCTCGAGCCTCGATAAGTGATATGCCACTTGGTTTTCTGTCCATTTACTGTCTCAGATCTCCACGTCAAATTCTTACAACAGAAGCACCCAACAGATCAATCTAGGTTTGGCATCTGTCTTTGCGATCAGGTATTTGATTGCTGAATGATCTGTGTAGACCACCAATTTGGGACCCAGCAAATAAGAACGGAATTTATCAAAAGCAAGCACAATTACTAGCAACTCATTTTTAGTTGTTGTGTAGTTGAGTTGAGCTTCATTCAAAATTAAGCTGGAGTAGTAAATGGTATGGAAAATTTTTGCTTTGCATTGTCCCAAAACTGTACCTACAGTAAAATCACTAGCATCGAACATCACCTCAAATGAAAGGGTCCATTCCGGTGCTACTATGATGGGGGCAGAGACCAGCTTCTATTTCAAGATCTCAAAAGCTTTGTGGCATTCGTTGGTGAAGTTGAAAGGCACGTCTTTCTCCAGCAGATTGCACAGAGGTTTAGCAATCTTGGAGAAGTTTTTGATAAATCTCCTGTAAAAGCCTGCAAGTCCGAGAAAACTGCGAATCTCTTTGACAGTTGATGGTGGAGGTAATTTTTCTATTGTCTCGATCTTTGATTTGTCTATCTCAATTTCCTTTTGTGAGATTCGATGTCACAGGACGATGCCTTCCTGCACCATGAAGTGGCATTTCTCCCAGTTGAGTACCAGGTTGGTAACTTCGCATCTTTGTAATACATTTTCCAGATTTTACAAGCAGTGGTCGAACGAGTCTCCAAACACAGAAAAATCATCCATGAAAACCTCCATACTTTGTTCCAGCATGTCTGAGAAGATTGCCATCATGTAACGTTGAAATGTAGCAGGAGCATTATATAGTCCAAATGGCATCCTGCAGAAAGCAAAAGTACCATACGGACATGTAAAAATGGTTTTCTCCTGATCTTATGGGGCGATGGAAATCTGATTGTACCCCGAGAATCCATCCAGAAAATAATAGAACTCATGTCTCGCCAATCTGTCTAGCATCTGCTCAATGAATGGTAAAGGGAAATGATTTTTCCTTGTTGCTTTGTTCAGCTTCCTATAGTCCATGCATACTCTTCATCCAGTCACCGTTCTTGTTGGAATCAACTCGTTCTTTTCATTTATGACTACATTTATTCCTCATTTCTTTGGCACACATTGAATAGGACTCACCCACGTGCTATCAAAGATGGGGTGGATGATGCCGACATCCAACTATTTGATAGTTTCTTTCTTCATGACCTCCTTCATGATTGGATTTAGTCTCCGTTGATGCTCCAATGTGGCTTTGTACTCATCGTTCATCAGAATTTTGTGCATGGAAAATGATGGACTAATGCCTAGAATGTCTGCTATAGTCCAGCCAATGGCTTTCTTGTGTTCTTGTAACACTCTTAGCAACTTATCTTCCTGCTCCAATGTTAGCGACGGAGAAATAATCACAAGTAAATCAGAAGAGTTTCCTGAAAATGTATACTTGAGATGGCTCAGAATTCTAGCCGCGGTGGTTCTTCAATCGAGGGCTTGATTCGCTCCTTTTTTGGTAATTCCAAAATTTCCTCATGTGGTGTCGATTTGAAGCTAAATGGTCTGTCAAGATAGTCGATATATTCCAGAATATCATCATCTAGCTCGCTGTCAATCATGTTGGTGATGCAAGCTTCAAGTTTATCCGTGGAAAGTTGCATTGCATCAGTATCCTGGATGATACTATCTAAAACATCAATTCTGAAACATTCCTCCTCCTTTTCATCATTCGGGAATTTCATGGCTTTGAAAATATTGAATGTAACTTTTTGGTCCTGCACTTTCATGGTTAGTTCTCCTTTTGTACATCAATAACAGTTCGACCTGTAGCCAATAATGGTCTCCCGATGATGATAGGTACATCTTTGTCTTCTTCCATGTCAAGGATAATGAAATCTGTAGGGAAAATGAATTTATCGACTTTAACTAATACATCTTCCACTACACCTCTCGAAAATGTGAGCGATCTATTAGCAAGCTGCAGAGTAACTGAGGTGGGCATTGCTTCTCCGATCTGCAGATTCCTTTAAATAGACAAAGGCATCAAGTTAATGCTGGCACCTAAATCATACAAAGTCTTACCGAAGTAATGTTCGCCTATGGTGCAAGGGATGGTGAAACTGCCAAGATCTTTCAACTTTTGGGGAAGCTTTCTCTGAATGATGCCACTGTATTCTTCTGTCAATGCTACTGTCTCGTAATCTCTCAATCTTCTATTTCGTGATAGAATGTCTTTCATGAATTTGACATAGCTGGGCATTTGTTCCAAAGCTTCTGCAAATGGAATGTTGATATGCAGCTTTTTGAATATCTCCAAGAATCGAGCAAACTACTTGTCTACTTTACTTTTCTGGAGACGCTGTGGAAAAGATGGAGGTGAAGTGAATTTTACTTGATCATTTGCTTTTGCTTTTTTTTCCTCCATCTATGGTTCTGCTTCACTGCTTTCTTTTGGAACTTCCTCAGTGGATACCTTGACTCCAACATCTTTGTTGATTTCAGTACCGCTTTTCAAAGTAATAGCTTGACATTGCTCATTCCCTCGGTTCTTGGATTTGGTTCTGTGTTGCTAAGAAGGTTACCTTGCAGTCAGTAACTCTGAGCATTGGCCAGTTGTCCCATTTGATTCTCCAGAGTTTTCAAAGATGCTGCTTGGCTTTGAATTAATATTGCTTGTGATTGAAACATAGCATCATATGATGCTGCTTGAGAGTCATATTTTACTTCTAGCTTTTTCAAATGAGCCAACACTTTTGTTATTCCTGGTTTTTTTTCATACTTCTGACCTTTATTTTGTTGTTGGAATCTGGGTGGTGGATTGTTCTTTTGCCTTGAATTGTTGCTCCATGCGAAATAGGGATGGTTCCTCCACCATGGGTTGTAGGTGTTTGAATATGGATTGTTCCTCTGTCTGTTGAAATTGTTGACATAATTCACCATCTTATCATGTTGGTTTGTCTCCGGTGCTCCTCCATATGGTGAATTTGTGGATCCAGCATTACCCTGCATGCTAAGAGTTTCCATGAATTTGCATATCTGATCCAGCTTGGCATTCATTGCTGTGTTGGCTCCAACTTCATAAATTCCTGCAATTCGTTGGATCATGCTCCTTTCTGTTGGCCACAAAGAATTATTGTTGGCTATTTCTTCGATTAGGTCCCAGGCCTGATCCTCTCATTTTCCATTAAAGCTCCTCCAGCAGCAGCATCAATTATCGTTCTCATCAGTCCAGAAAGTCCATTGTAGAAGGTTTGGACTTATAGCCACTTTGGAATCTCATGGTGATGACATTTCCAGAGTAATTTCTTGTATCTTTCCCAATCTTCGCCTAAGGATTCTGAGTCATGTTGCACAAATGATGTGATGTCATTCCTCAGCTTTTCAGTTCTGGCTGGTGGAAAGTACTTTGCAAGGAATTTGGTGGCTAGAGTGTTCCAAGTTGTGATGGAACCTATTGGTAGTGAATGTAGCCAATCCTTAGCTCTATCTTCAAGGAATATGGAAAAACAGGCAGTCTTATTGCTTCTTCAGCCGCTCGGTTGTAATTGAAAGTGCCGTAAACTTCCAGGAAGTTGATGATGTGGGAATTAGGATATTCAGTTGCATTCCCCCCAAACTGAACTGACTACTGTATCATCTGGATGCATGTTTTGATGTCACACGCATTTGCTGGTAAAGGAGAAAGTATAATACATTAAATGAAGCCGTCAACCTCCGGAATAGTTCTGTCTCGAATGAGAATTGGTGGTACAACCTCAAATGGTTCAGGTTCCATGTTGATAAGTGCTTCTTGGCCTTCTCGACTTTCCCTTCTCAACTGTCTGATTGTACTTTCAATTTCAGGGTCAAGCGGATGGATTTCTCAACTGCCTGATTGTTTTCTTGTGTTTGAGAACCTGAAACACAAGAAAACAAAAATAATAAGTAAAAATAAATTAGACACAAGTAAATGATCTAACCCCAAAATTAATAGTAAAAGATAAATAAATCCCCAGCAACGGCACCAAAAACTTGATCGGTGAAATCACTCACGTTACGTATGCACACATATTGCTCAAGTAGTATAAAATATATCGATCCCACGAGGAATTAATACCTAGGCTATTAATTTATGACGTTGAATGTTTACGAGTATCTAATAGATTTTATTGTTGATTGGATGATGATTTTAAATTAAAGACAATTAAATAAAACAGTGTGAAGGTAAATTAAAGGTAAAATCAATATTATAAAACTATATAGGGTTGTGAATTCTTCCAATATATTTTTAAAGATGAAATGATTATCTCATGTTTGTGCAATATATCGGTTTATTAACCTGGAACACGAAATTATGCAAAAATGCTTTGTCGATGGTCAGGTGCAAATACCCAAATAACCCAATTAATCATATGTATATGTCAACCAAGTTACCTGAATTCATTAAGATTAAATTCCAATTATGTCAACCAAGTTACCTGAATTTATTAAGATTAAGTTCCAATTGTGGCTACCCCCGCCCGACATGTATATGTCTATACTGGAAGGAAATCTATTAAGGGGTATCTAATCCTTAACGGAGATCGTGGGCTATTAAGCCTAAGGCTAAAACCTAAAATTCCTTCGTCAAGTTTATTTTAAGTTTACCAGATCAATCTTATTAATGGCCAGTTAACAAGAAGCATTAAGCTTAAGACTTAACAAATAAACATTTATATTACCCAAGACACAAAATAACCCCTTATAAACTGGTGATATTGGAATTCATCACAACCCCAGATTATGTATTTAGTTAAAACACATACCTAGGATTACTAAAAACTTAATTAAACAAAGCATCATAAAAAAAATAACTTGAAAATAAATAAAAGTAAAATTACAATAATGAAAGAAAATATCGGGGTTAAATGATCCACTTTTAATATTTCAAAATTAGAAATCTCCCTTATTGTCAATGTTTACCGATTAATTAATTATATTTAACCAGACCATAAAGGCGGAAATTCCATTTGTCTCAATTAAGTCCAACCGACCATATAGGCGGAAACTACGTCTGAAATGTAAAACCAACTATATAGGCAGTAAATAATGTTGTCACCTAAAACGGCCATATAAGCGGTAACTAATTAATCCAAATTTTAATTAAAATAAGGGAGATTAATCTAATTTATTATATTAAATGTATCACCTTGTTACCCCAGCAGAATGAGATTACCTGTTCACGCTGTAAATGAAAACACACAAACTTTTATTAATTAAATAAAAAAAATACAAGAAAACTTAAATAAATATACAAGACACTTTCCTTTATGATTTCATGGAGAAATTCCTCTAAAAAAAACATGAAAAATTTACAAAGTTTAGCTTGGTATTTATAGGCAAATCTAAAGGCTTCCACCAATTTCTCTACCAAACATGACACCGAACATGACACCAAATCCTCCACCAAACATGCAAGCATGTTTGGTGGAATTTTGACAATTTTCATTTTTTATTTTATTATTATTATTTTGTTTTGAAAATGACTTTAATAATTACACATAACACACTTCCAGATATTTTATCAATTTCGATCATGGAAACTTCCGAATTTGAAATTATTATGAACTTCAAAGTTGTAGATATTTGAGTCGTTTTTAATCTGGAACTTGAATCACCTCAATCCAATTTCGGAGTAAAGTTATGGCCAAAATACGACAATTGCGTAAAGTTTGAATTTCCGAAGTTGTACTTCGTTAGAACGTCATTTTAACTTTCCAATCTCCAAAATCAAAATGTCAAGTCCAATTTTTCCCTTATTTGTTCAACATTTCGTCTTGATTGATTCCATTAAGTCCAAATTTTATGTTATATGCAAAATAAACTAAAACACATCAAAACGTTCATAAAACTCGAGAAACTATACAAAATATTAAGTAAAAGGGACGGTAAATATTGATATATTTTCCGCTCATCAGTGCCCTAAGGCCAATTGATCTGGGAGTCACTGGCTCAAAGCTCGTTACATGGGTTAAAGAGAAAACTTAAGGAAATCAGACACTTCTTCTTTTTAATATCTGAGATCCGAGCAATTAAGTCCGTAGGGGTGTCTGAATACCTAGTGCCCTAAAGCCAACTGGTTTGAGAGTCACTGGCCCAAAACTTATTACAAGAATTGAAGATGTATTATTATTTTAAAAAAATTATTTTTGTATTTATAAATAAATTCTCATTGCCAAAAAGTGTGAACTCTAATATAATTTTAGGACAAAAATATTACTCTATTTTCAATAAGACCTGTGAATATTATGGGCACAATGAATTGATTGATACTTTGTTTTATGTGTGTATAGAAGAATGGTAAAAAGTACAGGAGAATTTACTTATTTGATTATTTAGAAAGAAAAAAAACAATCACTAACTTGGATAAGAATTTGTCTTTTTAGTTTTCGCCTAAATTACTAGGACTAGTAATAAGCTGGTCGATGGGTGTGATAGAACACTAAAAAATACACAATTTTTAAAAGAAAAATTAATCATTTGACACTTGTAATTTCATTATTTTCCTAAATTTATTACATTTTTGAAATAACAATTAAATTTATATTTTGCATATTTTTATTGTGTATTTTTATTTATTGTGTAGATAAAATACTGTTTCGGAAGCTTAACAGGAAAATTGATATAAGATCTGAATTCAAGAACCCAGAAAACCCAAAAAGAGCGTGACTGCTAGATTCAAATCGGACTTGGAAAACATTCACCATCTTTAGATTAGCGATAAAATGAGCTTATGATGTAATTAGCTACACATGTATTGTATTATTATTATAATATATATATAATATATTTAGGAGGTCCCACCGAGATTTTATATATATATATATAAGCAATATAATTGCATTTGCAATTTGGTCGAGCCCTCCTATAAAAAGAGGTGTTTGGCACCTCGGTGAGAGAGAGAGAAGATTAAGAGCTCCCCTCCAGTCCGAGTGTTATTTCATTTTCCCCTTTCAAGAGATTTTGGGTAAGTATCCTGGGTGTTTTATTTTATTTTATTTCTTTTGTAATTTTTTTTTCTTTTTCTTTTATTAATAAAATCATAGGTGTTTTTATTTATATCTTAGGGTAACTGGTGAAGCTCTTGGTATGAAATCTTTATTTATATTATATTTTATAAATTTTGATAATTTTCCAAATAAAATTCATACTCTTTTTAGTTTATTGAGGACTCTTGACTAGTTGTAGACAGTCCCCGATTGACACAGACAATACTTGAATCCCATAAATGAGAGAGAGTGGACTATCAAATATCTAGATAAATTATTGAAAAATTTTATTAGCGCCTATATGGCTGGTTTTATATATTTGACATAATTGAGTACCTAACTGGAGACCCGGCCACGGTTCGAACCGGAACTGTTGGAACCGTTTAAATTTTTTTATTTTTTTAAAAAAAATCATTTTTAAAATTTAAAAAAAAAAACGGAATGGAATCGGAACCGAACCGGAACCGTTCGGTTCGGTTCCGATTCCGATTTGGAACCGAACCGAATCGGACCAGTGGTCTGACAGGCGTAATCACACACGTATAACGCAAGCACACGTATCGTTAAAGTAGTATAAAAATATCGATCCCACGAGGACTTAATACCTAAGCTATTAATTTATGAAGCCAAATTTTTACAAGTATCTAATAGATTGGTTGTTGATTGGATGGTGACTTTAAACTAAAGATGAGTAAATAAAACAGTCTGAAAGTAAATTAAGGGAAAATTCAATATTAAGAAACTATATATGGTTGTGAATCCTTCCAATATCTTGTTAAAGATGAAGTGGTTATCTCATGTTTGTGTAATATATTGGTTTTCTAACCTGGAACACGAAATTATGCAAAAGCCTCTGTCGATGGTCAGCTGTAAATACCCAGTGTAACCCAATTAATCATATGTCTATGTCAACCAAGTTACCTGAATTCATTAAGATTAAGTTCCAATTGTGGCTAGTAAAAGCTTAAATAAAGTAAATGACATAAAGTACATGCTGAAAGTAAAAAAAGGTAAATAAACAATAAAGAAAATGATGAGGGTTAGAGGATCCACTTTTATTACTTCTATTTTAGATATCTCCATTATTATGATATATTAACTTTGCATGATTATTACCAACCGACCATGTAGGCGGTATCCTGATTAAGTCAAATTTATTATTAATTCCAACCGACCAAACATGCGGTATCCATGTTTAGTCAGGTTAAAACCAATTTTAAGATTAAGTCCAACCGATCATAAAAATGGTATCATATTAAGTAAGGTTTTAAATAGTTTATATATTATAATTAAGGGAGATTAATCTGAATATTAGTAATAAAATCTTGACCTTTAACCCCCAGCAGAGGGGAGTTACCTCATAATGCAGAATAAAGAAAATAAAGACTGAAAAGTAAAGAAAAGAAAGTACTATTGCGAAATTAGTAAACAAACAAGATACTATCTTCTTAGTATTCTTAAGGAATTCCTTATAAGAAAGTATGGTTTTACAAATGAAATTCAGCCTCAATTTAAAGTTAAAATTTTACCTCACGCGTCGCGACACAGGAAACATTGTGCGTCACGACGCGCGGTTGATTGAAGACACGTGGCGCTGGCTTCGCGATATGGTGACATGCGTCGACATAATTATTATCTCAATTATTGGCTTGGCGTCGCAACGTGTAAGGTTATTTGCATCGCGATGCTGATGTCAGCATGACACAAGAAATGACGCGTCTTCAATGATGAGTGTCGGCAACATGTGATGGTGACATGTTTCTGGCGCACGTTAGCAGATGTTGACACGTGACAGACGCATGTTAACAATTGCACATGATAGAAAAACTTCTCTGATTGGTCCACGTGTCTGACGCATGTTAGCAGTCTCTGACGCACGTTAGCAAACAACGTATTTTAGCACGACGCATTTTAGTAGGAAATTTACATTTTTACCCTTTTTGTCCGTTTTCAGCTGTTTTGGCCCAAAATAGCCTACAAAGAGTCCTGTTATTTTTATTTATCTGTAAAATAACACAAAACACATCAAAATATTCACAAAACTCAAGAAACTATACAAAATATTAAGTCAAATGAGTGGGAAATAGTGATCTATTTACCACTCATCACACCCCCAACCTAACATTTTGCTAGTCCTCGAGCAAAACAATAAAATAACATAACATAAACATCTTTAAAATAAAATTAACTAAGCCACTTTCGTAGGGATCACGGTTGCATTTAGCATATGCAACAAGCCTTTAAACCCCTAGGTGTCCCCAGTGGACGAGTTGTAGTCTCGTGAGGGCTTACAGTGACAATACCCACAAACGTCAAACTAATGCACACAAAAGCAAAAAGACAAGAGAAAAGAGAATAAACAAGTTAGTGACTAAACAAGTGAAACTTCTTATCCAAGTTAGTAGTTGTTTTCTTTCTTTCTAAATTACCAAATAAGTAAATTCTCCGATTATTTTTTACCATTCTCCATATACACAGTCAACAAAATATTAATCAACTCATTGTGCCCACAATATTCATAAGTGTAGTTGAAAATAAATTAATATTTTTGTCCTAAAATTATATCAGAATTCACACCTTTTTAGCAATGGAATATTTTTTCTGATTTTTTTTATTTATATACAATATCTTTCATCCATGTAGCGAGCTTTGGGCCAGTGACTCCCAAACCAGTTGGCTTTAGAGCACTAGGTGTTAAGACGCCCCTACGGACTTAATTACCCGGATTTCATATATATATAAATTTTTTATAACATCTTCAATTCATGTAGTGAGCTTTGGGCCACTGACTCCCAAACCAGTTGGCTTTAGGGCATTAGGTATTAAAACACCCTTAAAGACTTAATTATTCGGATCTCAGATGTGTTTTTCATCATTTTTTTATCTCATCGCTTTTTTTAGATGCTTCCTCCAATTAAACTAGAGTACTGATTATTACAAACTTTTCAATTACATCTCATGTCATTATGTTACCATGCATGTTGATAATACTTATCAACTAAGCACATAAAGATCCATTTTAGTCAGTTTTATGGAGAATTCACAAATTAAATAATCCAAAAGGAAATAAACAAAAATTAACTTGTTACGAAGTAGCTTGAGATACGTCTTAGGAGTGGAAATTCCTTACACAGTTATCTCACACCAATTTCACTAGATTAGTCAAGTTAAAAAATGCAAAAACACAAAATATTTTTTATTTTTTTTATTAATTTTTTAATTTTTCTGAATTTTTTTGACTAAAAATCAAATAAAAACAACATAATAAAAACAAGATACTAGTCAAATATTCCCCTCCCCCAAACCTAATTGAGACATTATCCCCAATGTCTAAAAAGTAAGAGAAGAGTTTAGAAGATTGTACCTGGTTAGCTGAAATTCTACATCTAAAATGAAACTACAGGTTAAGATCCAGATTTATCCGATGCTTTTTACCACGATCATTATCAGACCAGTTTATCTTGGAAAGGATAAGGTCAATTTGTGGTTCAAAGGCTAAGATTTGGTCAATTAAATCTTGAGCAGTTCTGGCAGTAAAGAGGAGTTCTTTTACAGGTTTTGACACGAACCCATTTCTCTGGACATCATCAAGAATTACACAAAGAAAATCATAAAATCCATCAGCGTTGAATAGTCCAATCAGTTTCTGGTGTATGTTCAAGTTCAACCAAGATAGTAATGTAAAAAATTTCCTTCATCGTGCCTAAGCCACCTGGCAAAGCAATAAAAGCATAAGCACGATTAATCATTTCAACTAGTCATTCAGACATACCTAGCACGATTAATTCCTCTATGTTTGATGGTCCTATAAGATTCGCCTCTGCCAAAGGTTTTGGGATGATTCCCAAGACTTGACAATTTCCTTCCTGTACAGCCCTTGAAACGATTCCCATTAGTCCAAGATTGCAACCACCATATACTAAGTGGATATTCCTCTCAGCAATGACTTGACCCAATTCCTGTGTTGCCGCTACGAATTATGGTTTAGAAACAACACCAGTACCGCAAAACACACAGATGTTTACAACTCGTCTTCTTAAAGTAGCTTCCAATTTAATATTTCTCTCTCAAATCTGGATGCCTTCAAGAGTGCAATGATGAGTTTAATTTATAAAACCTTAAAAAGGGTGAGTAAAAATAGCACTAGTACCTGCGAAATGACAATTATTAGTTAAACATTAAAATATATCGTGAAAGTCAAAAAGTCTGGATTCTGTAGGAGAAAATAAAAGAAAATAACAAAATAAATCACAATTATTAGAAAATAATATTTAGAAGAAGTAACGTCTTGATTGACGTCTATGTGTCAGGGACAAGCTTCCCATCCAATTTTCTTATAAATTGGCATACATGGTCTTTTAAATTCAGATTCCCGAGACTGTATTGTTGTCTTTCTTTTCAGAATTGTGTATATAACATGTGCATTGCATGATGCACATATCCACTGGAATGCGTCTCAAGAGTCTTAGATATGTCATCCAAAGACTCCTTACTCAAGCCATCCCGAATGAATTTAATTTTATCTTCACGGTTATCAGACACCATTCCTAAAGAACGACAACGAGTATTACATGTCATACGAGCATATTTATAGCAAACACCCATTCTTTTAGCTCTTCTCCTTTTAGCATATGTGCTTCTTCTTAAACCAGACAGATATGCCACAAAAGAGTTAGAAGACTCACCTACCAATCAGACTCGTGCTTCAATAATCCAACGAATGTCATTAGGAATACCTTTGATCATCAGAAGTCTCATTCGTTCCAAGCGAGCTTTATAGACTTTTATCAGAGAGTTTTGAGGGAGAGAAGGATATTGCTTGTGAAGATTTACGAGTGTTGGACAATTATGACCCATAGCGTCACTATTTGTACAGATCACGGTGTTGTTGTACAATTAAATATGTGACAAATGAGATTGCACTCTTATCATTTGTGATTAGATCACCTAGATATAAATGATAGGAGGTCCCTATGATTTGTTCCTGGATTGAGAATGATATGAGATAGTATCAATCCACGAAGGATAAATCATTAAACATCCATAGTCAGAGCATTATCGAGATTGGACATCGATGAATGCGTAAAAGACTAGTATTACACTTGTGCGCGTTGTGAGGTCACAACGACATAGTTCTCATATATTTGGGTATAGGATACTCATGCAAGTGTAATAAGAGGTTGTGTTTCACCGATGGTACGGGAAACAGCTTCGCTCTGGATAAGACCCCATCGGAATTCCATTGGTAGTATGACTGTGCGTCTATGGAAGTCCGAAATCAGGGTAGGTGTATTTGGTCTTAACCTGAGACTTGCACCGCTAATACTTGCGACAATAAATATACTTTGGTTGCGGTCGTCCAGGGCTTTAACAGGTCATGTGTACGCCAATGCTCGGTATATGCTTCGTACGGGGCAGACACTGTACCAGCCCCAGGCCTTGCATGTGATCATCCGATACTGGACAGAAATATGCAATACTACGTATACTATTTATAGTATTGCATATTACAGAAATATGCTGGGTATATACCTGATTGATTGATGTGATTGATTGAGTTGTTTGGTTGGTGTTTGAGTGTGGAACACTCAAGGTTGTTTGAATTCATTTAGTTTGACTTTTGAATGTAAAAAGTGTCTATGGTTTTGATAAAAATCAATTACCTTTTTTGACAACAACTTAATACACAAATAACAACTCTTCTTCCCTCCATTCTCTTCTTCAATTCACACCCAAAGTGGGCAATTTTTTCTTCTGGTTGGCAGTGAACTACCGAAAGCTTGAAGAAGATAGGGAAGCAAAGTGCTTGGTTTTTGTGGCAAAAATCAAGAGAGCTAGCACTCCGAGAGACATGCGAAGGTGATAGGGAAGTCCACCCATGAGCCGGGAATCGTTTCGCAAATCTTGGAGCTTGGAAGATGACCTCCCAAGGCCGAAACTAGTGAGAAAAAGTAGCCCACTGCCGCACAAACCAGTGAGCAAAATCAGAATTTTTTTTCGTCAAAGCGTCGCTCAACCGATCGCTGTAAGTATTCTGCTACTTCCTCGATTGTATTAACACATGTTCATGCTTGGTTTGTGATCCTTGGGACCCTTAGAATCTCCAACAATGGTATCAGAGCATGGTTAAAAGCATGAAATTGATTTAGGGCTTAAAATTGGGCAAACTTGATTTTGAGCATGATTAATGAAATTGGATGAATTAGTATGCTTAAATGTGTTTGAATTGAGGATTGATTGGATCAATTTGTTGAAATTATGTTTGGAACAAATTTCCCCAATATTTTGGTCATGGCCGAAAGTTTATTGCCCTAAAATGTCTTGGGATTTTTGATTTTTGATCATTGGATGTGTTGGAAATCATTCGGGAATATGATTTACTGTCGATTGTTGAATTAATTGGATTGAAACCGAATCGGACAAAAATTCCCTATAATAGCCGAGAGTCATTAAGCATGATTGGGTTTGATTTTTGATTAATTTGTGTTGGACACTAATTGATTTAGATGTGATTAATTAGCCTAATTTGTGTTTTGGAAATAATGATTTGGGTGATTAATTATGTTAATGCACTTTGATTAATTAAATTGTAAAATTGGATTTTAGTAATTTAGTTAATTGGGCTAATTTTGGAAATTGGGCTTGAAATGTTGTTATTGGGCTTTGTTGTACAAAGTTGGATTTAGGCAAAATTGGTTGGATCCAATTGGGCCCAAAACCGCATCCATAAAGCCCAAATGCGACAAATGGACCTTTAAAGTTTAATTGGGCCTAATGGGCCAAGATTGATTTCTAGGCTTATGGGGTAACTCCCGGATTGGATTTTGGTTATTCGGTTTGACCCGAGTTGACCAAAAGTCCACACCTTAAGGAATTAATTAAGAGCCCATTGGACTTTAATTAAATTGACGTTGGACGTTAATCGGGCTTTGAGACCCGTTGCGATTAAAATTGGAATTTAAGTCGTAAAAGTTCCTAATAAAAGTGTAATATTTAATTTGGAATTAAATAGTGAATTAGAATTAAATACATATTAAATTGGATTTAATGTTGTAGTTTATTTAATTCGAGAATTCGTACTTTGAGTACTTATTCGCAAAATGAGTTTGACTCGAGCAAAATCAAATCGTTGTTTGAACATTGGATGTTCACTACTAATTATCAGATTAATTAATTTGATTAGATTGATTGATAGCATGCTTGTGTGAATACATGGTTGCGATGCATGAATAATGTATATCGGATGGATATTAGATGGGTGAGACAATTTTAGAAATTGTTGTAATAAATTTGATTTATTAAATTGGACCTGCGTGTCCAGCCTTATCACCTCCTTATTCTTTGTATTCTCTTCTCACATATTCCCCTCAATGTAAATGAGGCTTCTTTAGAAGTGTAGTGTAACGGGTAGAAAAAATATTTGTGCTATTGGGAGAGAGAAATGGAGAGATTTGATCTAGGATCAATGTGTAAAGTATCCATCCGCATATCATTATTATTTTTCAAATGCGCTTTATTATGTGTTTAGAATGCATGTTTAAGGTGTATGATGATGAGACCTTAACAAAGATAATAAATTGGTTGCCAATTTACACTCGAAAAACCCTCGCAAAATATTAAGCGTCTTTCCTTCCATTGAGTGATTCTCACTCAAGATCCGAGACTGGCATTGGCTTGTTGGCCAAGTCAAGGCCTTTTTCCGTCGAGGATGTGTTTGAATCACGAGAGCTTTGTTCCATATTGGTGTCTTGTCCAAGTTGTGGTTTGTTGGCCAAAGTCAAGACCACTTCTTGTCCATCGACATTGATTACGAAGCTTTCCATGGTTAATGAGTCACGCTTAACTGGGATCACTAAGTTGTTGTGCCAAAGCCAAGGCTTAGTTGATTCAGAGGAAAATGGTTAGGTAATGCATTGGATGTATTGGCATATATTATATATATGTTTCGAACTTGGATGTCCCCCTACCGGATCTAGGAATTGGATTGGATCCAATTGATCTTAGAGATCTACCTAGTTAATTATCATACAATTTTTTGGCCAAAGTCAAGATTGTGTGATATTTAACGGGATCCTAGCCCACTAGGAAACACGGTTTCCCGAGTACTCGACAGAGGGTTAGAGGCTCGCCGAAAAATAGTGGGAGGCAAGAATTGAATTTGCAATATTCGTTTAATTACTTGTCATACGCGCTCAAATCAAATATCATTCGTCGTTATAAATTAAATGTTAGCTGGACTAATATTTAAATATTGTTTTAATAAATAGTTGGACTATATTTAAACTATTCTTTTATAGTTGATTTTATAATGGATTATAGTAATCAATATAATTGATTTTAATCTATTAAATTATAGTTGATTAAATAGTTGCACTATTGTAATCATTATAATAAATAGTACCGAAATCGTTGATTAAATAGTTGGACTATTAAAATCAAGATAAAATTGAAAGATTGACATTTAAAATAATCCTAGGAAAATGTGTTTAAATGGTTTAATTTTCAATTGGGAATAATATTTCAGGATGGTCCTGGAAAAATTAATAAGTTACTTATTTGATAAAATAACATATTAGGCCTAAGCCCGGAGTTAAGCAAATAGTCGAGCAAAATCTTTGGAAGATTTATGTAATGATAACTTTAGTGCTTAATCCATTAAGCTTGTCGCGGTAGACTCCTTAATTTCTGAATTCGGACTAAGGATTAGATCCTTAAAGTATGATAAAGAAATTGAAGGATCTTCATAAATCTATGCTTAGATTTTATAAGTACTAAATTGCATTTATAACTCTTGGAGAGTTAATGACTGTTCTCAAGGAGACAAAGTCAAAATTTGCAATTAGGCAAGTTAGCGCAAGGCGCACCTTACTTCGATATTCTGGAAGGCCAAGGCTTGGCCAAAGGCTTCTGGAGTGTGAAAAGGGGTAAAGGCAAAATCATTATAATCTTCTGGGAAGATAAATGACATATCCCAAAATGTCTGCCTAAATGTGGCAAACGAGATCGCGGAAGCGTGACTGCCGTTTGGACAATGCAGACATGAATGAATTGAAGACGAGCAAGGCTCTGACTTCAAATATGTTTGTCAAGATTATGTTCACTAATAGTATTGAAATTGGATTTTAAAATACGTAGTGTGGTATATAAATATATATTGATGTTCAGAATCTGTTTTGAACAGGATACTGACTTCAATAAAGATTTATCTGTGAATTGTAAACGAGACGAAAGTCGCTGTTTTAACCGTAGATACCTAAATTTAGGAACTGTTATAATGTCACTAGTTTGACTAGATACATTATCTCTATATCAGTATTTGACCTGCTGCGGGTGAACCTTTATATTCTAGAACACTAAAGTGTTTCATTATATAAAGATGATATTGAGATAAACACATTAGATGTGAATAACAGCATTTATATTTGGAATGTAAATAAATCTCAAATATATAACATGACAAACAAATAGCTCAAACTGATTGATCAGAAGAGACTAATTGTGGCATTGTTGTCTGGGACACAATCAAACAAGACTCGTATATCCGCACTTTTGAAGAGTGGATACTCGGACATATTTGATTCCATTCAAATAAAGTCTATGAATCTAGTTTATTGGGCAAAGTGCCTAAAACACTTTACTTGGTAAAAGTGCAAAAGCCACCTATCTGTTCGTCCTAGTTCATAGTGAAGCAAGTGGGCCCATGTCTAGCTAGGCTAGAGGTGGATATGAATATTTCGTGACCTTTACGGATGTGGCATCACGTTATGGTTATGTGTTTCTTTTGAACAACACAAATCGGAAACTTTAAAGTTTCGACATGAAATAGACAAACAGATCGGCTATAGTATTATACCGTCACGGTAAGACCGTAATGGAAAAACTTAAGCAATAAGTTTCTTATATACTTGAAAGAGTAAAGTATTCTTTCAAAGAGGACTCCTCCCGGAACACGTCAAAGTGACGGTGTGTCCGAACGAGAGTAACCAAATTTTGTTGGACATGATAAGGTTAATCATGAGTCGCTCTGAGCTACCATTTCCTTCAACGGATACGCATAAACAGTGCAGAACTTATTTTGAATAAGGTTCCATAATAATCTGTTTGACAGAATTCATATTAGATATGACACAGGAAAGAAACCAGGTTTCTCATTCCTGATAATTTGGGTATGCTAGGCATATGTTTGGATGATACCAAACTAGAACCCAAATTGGATAAGTGCCAATTGTAGGTTATCCTAGGGATACCTAAGTATAGTACTTATACAACTCACAAGAGAACAATTAGATTGTTGCTCGCCGTGCGGTTTTCCTAAGAGGAATACCGATATGCAGTGGTAAGTGGGAGGATAGTAAAACTCGATGAAAATTGGAGTAATACTATTCCAGGCATCGAATCATAATGGAACACAAATAGTTCATCAAGGATGAAACTATACCAATAATCTTCGAATACACAAGAACCACGTAGGTCGGAGAGAGTCATAAAACAACCTGGGGTATGGGTTTCTGATCTCACCTCATAAAGATGTCTATCTTATTGAGGAATACCAACTGACTACGTACGAGGAAGTGATACAAGGTATCGACTCCCTATTATGGCAAAGTGTCATGTCATCCGAAATGGATTCCATGTATATCAACAAGTTTGGATACTAGTTGATGTACCGTAAGGCATTGTGCATATTGGTACTTATAAGTCTTCAAGGAAGACGTACATGGATGGCAACATACCAACGTATAAAGCTAGGCTTTTAGTGGAAAGGTATCGTTATCAACATTGTGCTGATTACGATTCAACCTTTTAACTGTTGCCACGGTAAATCCATTTGGATAATGCTTGCTAAAGCTGCGTGTTTCATTTATGAAATATGTCAGCTTAACGGGAAAATCGCTTTCCTGAAAAGGAAACCTTTCGGAGGATGTTTATAACATCCTGTCGATTTTGTCGTACCATAACTAGCAAACAAGGTTTGCAGGTTATTCAATCCATGTTTGGATTTTAGCAAGCATAGGTTCTTGGAATTACCGTTTTGATGTAATCATAATAGTTTATGATTTAATTCAAAACGAAATGATTCTTGTGTATATAAGAGGGTTAGTGGGAGCGCACTGACAATATTGTCCTATAAATAATGAAAATACGTCATTTCTTGGAAATGATATTCCCATAAAAAATCGGTGAAAGCTTGGCTTTCAGAAAAACTCTCCTAGAAACCGTACATTGAAAAATGTACGCGACTTGGTGTCTCATACGCTTTGAGCATATGGATTCACAAACAGGCCAATCCGAGTGATAGTCACTGGATTGATGTTAAGAACATTTGTTAGTATCTTAGAGATCTAAAGATGTTGTCTTAATCTATGGAGATAGAGAACTTGATGTGACTGGGATCACTGTAGCAATTTTCCTAACCGATAAAATGACTAAAAGTCACAAACAGTACTATACAGTTTGAATAACGGAACAGTAAGTTGGAAATCTTCCAAGAAGGATATTGTTACCGAACAAACAACAAATGCGGGTTATTGCTGCAGCTAAGGCGGCAATAGAAGCCATTTGGGTCGATAATAAATCTAATTAGATTAGATATAATTCTGTTAGCAGCTGAGCTAGGCGTCAGCACAAGCTAAAGAATTAATGGTCTCATCAACGATCCAGATACATACTTCGATATTCATCTGATTCGTTCGGATCATACATCGTGGCGATGTGATGATCGTATAAATCGCATCAGACGATAATCATGAAAATCCGCTGACGAAAACATTTCTCAGCAGTTTGAGCCAACCGTACATAGTTCTGGTGTCAAGCACTCGAGTGACTGGCTATAGGCCAAGTGGGAGATTGTTTGACAATTATGACCCATAGCGTCACTATTTGTACAGATCACAGTGTTGTTGTACAAATTAACTATGTGACAAATGAGATTACACTCTTATCATTTGTGATTAGATCACCTAGATATATAAATGAAGGAGGTCCCTATGATTTGTTCCTGGATTGAGAATGATATGAGACAGTATCAATCCACGAAGGATAAATCATTAAACATCCCTAGTCAGAGCATTATCGAGATTGGACATCGATGAATGCGTAAAAGACTAGTATTACACTTGTGCGCGTTGTGAGGGCACAACAACATAGTTCTCATATATTGGGTATTGGATACTCATGCAAGTGTAATAGGAGGTTGTGTTTCACAGATGGTACGGGAAACAGCTTCGCTCTGGATAAGACCCCCTCAGAATTCCATTGGTAGTATGACTGTGCGTCTATGGAAGTCCAAATCAGGGTAGGTGTATTTGGTCTTAACCTGAGACTTGCACGGCTAATACTTCCGACAATCAATATACTTAGGTTGCGGTCGTCCAGGGCTTTAACAGGTCCTGTGTACACCAATGCTGGGTATATTAAGAATCGTAGTCTGTTGGGTGTGATGTCAAGACGGAAGTGTCACTCCAGTCATATGGAGTTGATAATCGCGCAGGGATACAGAACTGGTTCTCTAAAAAGGTTGCAACCGTCGGGATAATATGACTTGGTCATTATTATCCGATATTAAAGAGACTAGTTGCTCGTAATCCGATATATGCTTCGTACGGGGCAAACACTGTACCAGCCCCAGGCCTTGCATGTGATCATCCGATACTGGACAGAAATACGCAATACTACGTATACTACGCCTGATACAGATCCTTTATTCATGTAAGGATTTTCCAGAGAATTGGGTAGGCATGGCGCTTTGCTAGAGGCCAACCTTGTCTTGTAAATCGATATAAAGTCGTAGTACGAGGTACTTACGTGTTCGGATAGTCCGACGACCGAATCTACTGCCAACATATCCGGGGATCTCAGGGCGCTTCCCAAAGATTCACCGATGACGTATGACTCGCACTTTAATTAATCTGGGATAATAAGATGAGAGAGAAAATTAATTTGGGATTAATTGCGGAGATATTTTATCTGGATAAAATATCATTTAGAGAGAGAGAACGATTAATTTGGAATTAATCGATAAAATAATATATTCGATAATATTATACGAAATTGGATTTCGACGCGGAATTAAAATTAGATTTTAATTCGGGCGAACGACGAGTTAATTTAGAATTAATTCATTAGCGACGTGAATAGTGACTTCGCTAGGCGTAATCATTTAATTACGACGCAACGAAAAATTCGTTAATTTGGAATTAGTGAACTCGAGCCCGAGATTATTTGCGAGCGCATTCGTATTTCGAATTCGAATGCGGCACGCAAGTCAAATCAAGCGTCAAATCATTAGTCGCATCAAGCGTCAAATCACATGTCACTTTGAGTGATGTGACACTTGATTGATTGATGTGATTGATTGAGTTGTTTGGTTGGTGTTTGAGTGTGGAACACTCAAGGTTGTTTGAATTCATTTAGTTTGACTTTTGAATGTAAAAAGTGTATATGATTTTGATAAAAATCAATTACCTTTTTTGACAACAACTTAATACACAAATAACAACTCTTCTCTCTCTCCATTCTCTTATTCAATTCATGCCCAAAGTGGGCAATTTTTTCTTCTGGTTGGCAGTGAACTACCGAAAGCTTGAAGAAGATAGGGAAGCAAAGTGCTTGGTTTTTGTGGCAAAATTCAAGAGAGTTAGCACTACGAGAGACATGCAAAGGTGATAGGGAAGTCCACCCATGAGCCGGGAATCGTTTCGCAAAGCTTGGAGCTTGGAAGATGACCTCCCAAGGCCGAAACCAGTGAGTAAAAAGCAGCCCACTGCCGCACAAACCAGTGAGCAAAATCAGAATTTTTTTTCGTCAAAGCGTCGCTCAACCGATCGATGTAAGTATTCCGCGACTTCCTCGATTGTATTCACACATGTTCATGCTTGATTTGTGATCCTTGGGACCCTTAGAATCTCCAACAACGAGAACGTCTTCCATCCTGAAATGTGACTTTACCTACACAAATTAAACACACAAACATAAAATACACCAAATCTAAATATATGCATAAATTGCATGGGTTGCCTCCCAGCTAGCGCTAAGTTTAACATTGTCAACTAGACATGCATGCCTGAACGTTAGGCTGGATCTGAAAGTGTGACACTTTCTTTTTGTCGCTCAAATGATTCTCCCCAATAGTGCTTTACACGCTGACTGTTAACTTTGAATGTTTCGTTGGTGTCGGGATCAAGTAACTCAACAGCTTCATATGGTAAAACCTGAGTAATCACAAATGGACTTGACCTCCTTGATTTCAGCCTTCCAGGGAAAAGTTTCAACCTTGAATTGTATAACAACACTTGCTGATTTTGTTCCAATTATTTGCGTACTATTTTTCGATCTTGCAATTTCTTGGTCTTTTCTTTGTATAATCTGGCATTCTCATAAGCCTGTAGGCGAAATTCCTCTAATTCGTTGAGTTGGTACGTTTTGTGTTCAAGCTTCACTGGCAGATAGCACGCTTTCCTAAACACCATTTGATATAGGGACATACCGATGGGTGTCTTGTAAGCTGTCCGGTAGGCCTATAATGCATCATCGAGTTTTTCATACCAGTCCTTCCTTGTTGATCCAACAGTTCTCTCCAAGATTCTTTTGATCTCCATGTTTGAAACTTCAACATGTTCATTTGACTGTGGATGGTAGGCAGTGGAAACTTTATGAGTGACCCTTTATTTTGATAGGAGTGCATCGAAATATCTATTGCAGAAATGTGTGCCTCCATCACTGATAATCGCCCGAGGTGTTCCGAAGCGAGTGAAAATATTATTTTTAAGGAAATTTATCACCAATTTTGAATTATTTGATGGCAGTGTTATTACTTCAACCCATTTAGAGACGTAGTCTACTACAACTAGTATGTACTGGTTTCCGAAAGATTGAACAAAGGGTCCCATAAAATCAATCCCTCATACATCAAATATCTCCACTTCCAAAATTTTTTGCAGAGGTCCTTCATTTCTCTTTGAAATATTTCCCGTTCTCTGCCACTTGTCACATTGAAGAGTAAATAAGTAAGCTTCTTTAAATAGAGTGGCCAGAACAAACCTGATTGTAGGACTTTGACTGCAGTTTATTTCCGCTGAAGTGTCCACCGTATGGTAATGAATGACAATGCTGCATAATATTATTGACCTCCTTATGTGGAACACAACGTCTTAGTAATTGATCAGCACATCATTTGAATAGGTACGGCTCATCCCAGACATAGTGCTTGACTTCTTTGAAGAACTTATTTCGTTGCTGATGTGTCCATTCCAACGGCCATTTTCCCGATACTATATAATTTACATAGTCAGCATACCAAGGGACATCATGTTGTTTCATGACAAATAACTGTTCATATGGAAAATTTTCTTTGATTTTCAGCTCTTTGCTAGCTGTTTCTCTATTCTTGAGCCTTGATAAGTGATCTACCACTTGGTTTTTCCTGTCTCGGATCTCCACGTCAAATTCTTGCAGTAGAAGCACCCAACAGATCAATATGGGTTTGGCATATTTCTTCATGATCAGGTATTTAATTGCTGAATGATTTGTGTAGACCACCACTTTGGGACCCAGCAGATAGGAGCAGAATTTATCAAAAGCGAACACAACTGCGAGCAACTCTTTTTCAGTGGTTGTGTAGTTGAGTTGAGCTTCATTCAGAGTTCTGCTGGAATAATAAATGGTATGGAAAATGTTTGTTTTGCGCTGTCCCAAAAATGCACCTACAACAAAATCACTAGCATCGCACATCACCTCAAATGGAAGGGTTCAGTCCGGTGCTACTATGATGGGGGCAGAGACCAGCTTCTATTTCAAGATCTCAAAAGCTTTGTGGCATTCTTTGGTGAAGTTGAAAGACACATCTTTCTCCAGTAGATTGCACAAAGGTTTAGCAATCTTTGAGAAGTCTTTGATAAATCTCATGTAAAAGCCTGCATGTCCGAGAAAACTACAAATCCCTTTGACAGATGTTGGTGGAGGTAGTTTTTCAATTGTCTCGATCTTTGCTTTGTCTACCTCGATTCCATTTTGTGAGATTCTATGTCCCAGGACAATGCCTTCATGCACCATGAAATGGAATTTCTCCCAGTTGAGTACCAAATTAATATCTTCGCACCTTTGTAATACCTTTTCCAGATTTTTCAAGCAGTGGTCAAAAGAGTCTTCAGACACAGAGAAATCATCCATGAAGACCTCCATACTTTGTTTCAGCAAGTCTGAGAAGATGGCCATCATGCAACGTTGAAATGTGGCATGAGTATTACATAGTCCAAATGGCATCATGCGGAAAGCAAAAGTACCATACGAACATGTAAAAATGGTTTTCTCCTAATCATCTAGGGCGATGACAATCTAATTGTACACCGAATATCCGTCCAGAAAATAATAGAACTCATGTCCCACCAATCTGTCTAGTATCTGGTCAATGAACGGTAGCGGAAAATGATCTTTCCTAGTTGCTTTGTTCAGCTTCATGTAGTCCATGCATACTCTCCATCCAGTCACTGTTCTTGTTAGAATCAGCTCGTTCTTTTCATTTATGACTACAATAATTCCTCTTTTCTTTGGCACAGATTGCATATGACTCACCCAAGTGCTGTCAGAGATGGGGTAAATGATGCATGCATCCAACCATTTGATAATTTCTTTCTTCATGACCTCCTTCATGATTGGATTTAGTCTCCGTTGATGCTTACTGTGGGTTTGTACTCGTCGTTCATCAGAATCTTGTGCATGCAAAATGATGGACTAATGCCTCGAATGCTTGTTATAGTCCAGCCAATGGCTTTCTTGTGTTCTCGTAACACTCTCAGTAATTTTTCTTTATGTTCCAATGTTAGTGACGAAGAAATAATCACAGATAATTCAGAAGTGTTTCCTAAGAATGCATAACTGAGATGGCTTGGAAGTAGCTTCAGTTCCAACTGTGGTGGTTCTTCAATTGAAGGCTTGATTCGCTCTTTCTTCGGTAGTTCCATACTTTCCATATGTGGTGTCGATTTGAAGCGAAATGGTATGTGAAGATAGTTGATACATTCCAAAATTTCATCATCTAGCTCACTGTCAGTCATGTTGGTGATGCAATCTTCAAGTTTATCTGTGGGAAGTGGTAGTGCATCAGTATCCTGAATGATAGTATATACAACATCAATTCTGAAACATTCTTCTTCATTTTCATCACTCGGGAATTTCATGGCTTTGAAAACATTAAAGGTAACTTTTTAGTCCTGCACTTTCATGGTTAGTTCTCCTTTTTGTACATCAATAACAGTTCGACCTGTAGCCAAGAATGGTCTTCCGAGGATGATAGATACATCTTTTTCTTCTTCCATATCAAGGATAATGAAATCTGCTGGGAGAATGAGCTTGTCGACTTTGACCAGCACATCTTCAACTACACCTCTCGGAAATGCGAGCATTCTATTCGTAAGTTGCAGAGAAACTGAGGTGGGCATTGCTTCTCCAATTTACAGTTTCTTGTAAATCGAAAAAGGCATCAACTTAACAGTTGCGCCTAAATCACACAAAGCTTTACCGATGTAATGTTCTCCAATGGTGCATGGGACAGTAAAACTGCCAGGATCTTTCAACTTTGGGGGAGTTACCTCTGAATGATGACGCTGCATTCTTCTGTCAATGCTACTGTCTCGTAATCTCCCAATCTCCTCTTTCGTGAAAGAATGTCTTTCTTGAATTTGACATAGCTGGGCATTTCTTCCAACGCTCTTGCAAATGGAATGTTGATATGCAGCTTTTTGAAGACCTCCAAGAATCAAGCAAACTGTTTGTCCTATTTATTTTTCTGGAGTCGCTGTGGAAAAGGTGGAGGTGGAGTAATTCTTTCTTGATCTTTTTCCTTTGCTTCTTTTTCCTCCATCTGTGGAACTGCATCTTTTGGAACTTCTTCAATGAATGCCTTGATTCCAACATCTTTGTTGATTTCAATACCACTTTTCAAAGTAATAGCTTGACACTGCTCCTTCTCTCAATTCCTTAGATTTGGTTCTGTGTTGCTGGGAAGATTTCCTTGCGGTCTGTAACTCAGAGCATTGGCTAGTTGTCCAATTTGATTTTCCAGTGCCTTTATTGACACAGATTGGCTTTGAAACATAAAATTGTATGTTGCTTGTTGCTTTTTGAACATCTCTGCAATCCATTCTTTTATATCTAGTACATTTTCATACTCATGGCCTTTGTTTTGTTGTTGAACTCCGGGTGGTGGATTGTTCTTTTGCCCTGAATTGTTGCTCCATGCGAAATTGGGATGATTCCTCCACCCTGGGTTGTAGGTGTTGGAATATGGATTGTTCCCCTATCTGTTGAAATTGTTGACATAATTCACTGTTTCTTCATGTTGGTTTACTTCGGATTCTGGTGCTCCTCCATATGGTGAACTTGTGGATCCAGCATTAACCTTCATGTTAAGAGTTTCCAGATTTTTACAAATCAGATCCAGCTTGGAATTCACTGCTGTGTTGGCTCTAACTTCATAAATTCCTGCGATTCGTTGGATCATGCTTCTTTCTATTGGCCACAATGAATTGTTGTTAGTCATTTCTTCAATTAAATCTCAGGCCTGATCTTCTCCTTTCGCCATTAAAGCTCCTCCAGCAGCAGCATCAATTATGGTTCTCATTATTCCAGAAAGTCCATTATAGAAGGTTTGGACTTGTAGCCACTTTGCAATCTCATAGTGAGGACATTTTATGAGCAAATCCTTGTACCTTTCCCAAGATTCACAGAGGGATTCTGAGTCATGTTACACAAAAGATGTCATGTTATTCCTCAACTTTGCAGTTCTAGCTGAAGGAAAGTACTTTGCAAGGAATTTGGTGGCTAGAGTGTTCCAATTTGTGATAAAACCTGCTGGTAGTGAATGTAGCCAAGCCTTAGCTCCGTCTTTCAAGGAATATGGAAAAACACGCAGTCTCATTGCTTTTTCAGCCGCTCGGTTGTAGTTGAAAGTGCCGCAAACTTCCAGGAAGTTACTGATGTGGTCATTAGGATCTTCAGTTGCATTCCCCACAAACTGAACTGACTGTTGTATCATCTGAATGCATGTTTTGATGTCACACGTATTTACTGGTAAGTGAGGAAGTACAATACAGGAAATGAAGCTGTCAACCACCGGAATAGTTCTGTCTCGAATGGGAATTGGTGGTGCAACCTCCAAAGGTTCAGGTTCCATGTTGATTAGTTCTTCTTGGCCTTATCACATTTCTCTTCTCAACTGTCGGATGGTTCTTTCAATTTCTGGGTCAAACGGACGGATTTCAAAGCTTCTGGTTCGTCTCATGTAGTGTTTGAGAACCTGAAACATAAGAAAACAGAAACAAAAAGTAAAAAGAAATTAGACGAAAGTAAATGTATCTAACCCCAAAACTAATAGTGAAAGATAAATAAGTCCCCAGATAACGCAAAAACTTGACCGGCGTAATCACATGCAGATAACGCAAGCGCACATATCGTTCAAGTAGTATAAAAATATCGATCCCACGAGGACTTAATACCTAAGCTATTAATTTATGAAGCCAAATTTTTACAAGTAGCTAATAGAATGGTTGTTGATTGGATGATGAATTTAAACGAAAGACGAATAAATAAAACAGTGCGAAAGTAAATTAAGGGAAAATTCAATATTAAGAAACTATCTATGGTTGTGAATCCTTCCAATATATTTTTAAAGATGAAGTGATTATCTTATGTTTATGTAATATATTGGTTTTCTAACCTGGAACACGAAATTATGCAAAAGCCTCTGTCGATGGTCAGCTGCAAATACCCAGTGTAACCCAATTAATCATATGTCTATGTCAACCAAGTTACATGAATTCATTAAGATTAAGTTCCAATTGT
This sequence comes from Zanthoxylum bungeanum, assembly GCA_019454045.1. Classification (NCBI taxonomy): domain Eukaryota; kingdom Viridiplantae; phylum Streptophyta; class Magnoliopsida; order Sapindales; family Rutaceae; genus Zanthoxylum; species Zanthoxylum bungeanum. The sequence continues at coordinate 16,249 of SKCR01004915.1, read as the reverse complement.
GGCTACCCCCGCCCGACAGGTATATGTCTATCCTGTAAGGAAATCTATTAAAGGGTTATCTATCCTCAAGGAAGATCGTGAGCTATTAAGTCTAAGGCTGAAAGCTAAATCATTTGTCAAGTTTATTTTAAGTGTACCACATCAATCTTATTAATGGCCAGTTAAAAAGAAGCATTAAACTTAAGACTTAATAAATAAACATTTATATTACCCAAACCCTGAAATAACTGCTTACAAACCGGTGATATTGGAATTCATCAAAACCCAAGATAATAGGTTTAGGTACTACACATATCTAAGGCTAGTAAAAGCTTAAATAAAGTAAATGACATAAAGTAAATGCTGAAAGTAAAAAAAGGTAAATAAACAATAAAGAAAATGTTGGGGGTTAGAGGATCCACTTTTATTACTTCTATTTTTGATATCTCCCTTATTATAACATATTAACTTTGCGTGATAATTACCAACCGACCATATAGGCGGTATCCTGATTAAGTCAAATTTATTATTAATTCCAACCGACCATACAAGCGGTATCCATGTTTAGTCAGGATAAAACCAATTTTAAGATTAAGTCCAACCGATCATAAAGGCGGTATCCCATTAAGTCAGGTTTTAAATAGTTTATATATTATAATTACGGGAGATTAATCTAAATATTAGTAATAAAAGCTTGACATTTAACCCCAGCAGAGTGAAGTTACCTCCTCATGCTGAATAAAGAAAATAAAGACCGAAAAGTAAATAAAAGAAAGTACGATTGCGAAAAGTAAAAAAAATTAAATATTGAAAGCTGTAAATAAACAAACAAGATACAATCTTCTTAGTATTCTTAAGGAATTCCTAAGAAGAAAGTATGGTTTTACAAATGAAATTCGGCCTCAATTTGTAGGAAAAATTTTACCTCACGTGTTGCGACGCGCCGTTGATTGAAGACATGTGGCGCTGGCTTTGCGAGATGGTGACACGTGGCATTCGACAAAATTATTATCTCAATTATTGACTAAGCGTCGCGACGCGTAAGGTTGTTTGTGTCGCGACGCTGATGTCAGTATGACGTAAGCAATGACGTGTCTTCAATGATGAGTGTCGGCAGCATATTATGGCGACACGTGTCCGTCGCACGTTAGCAGATGTTGACACGTGGCAGATGCATGTTAGCAATGTCGCATGATAGAAAAACTTCTCTGATTGGTCCAAGTGTTCGGCGCATGTTAGCAGTCTCTGGCGCACGTTAGCAAACGGCATTTTTTAGCATGGTGCATTTTAGTAAAACGACGCATTTTAGCAGGAAATTTATATTTTTACCCTTTTTATCCGTTTTCCGCTGTTTTGGCCCCGAATTGCCTCCAAAGAGTCATGTTATTTTATTTATCTACAAAATAAGACAAAACACATCAAAATATTCACAAAACTCAAGAAACTATACAAAATATTAAGTCAAATGAGTGGGAAATAGTGATCTATTTACCACTCATCATGGCCACCCCTACTTAACTGGACTTATTATAGACAAATGATATCACCACCTTTATGGCTGGTTTTATATGCTTTGGCATATTAGTACCTTGGAAGAACTAATTATCGACATAGCAGATCACATATATTGACATAATTAATACCTGATAATTATGAAATAAATTGATTGAGAAATAATTATAATTTATATTTTTTAAAAGGTAAAAATTATTTTATATTTGAAATATCAAGTATGGGTGAGCACCGATTCTGGTTCTACCCGGAACCAGTTGGAACCAGACCGATATTTCGGGTTTGGAACCGAAACCAGTTGTAACCGATCTGGTTCCGATTCTAAATTGAAGGAACCGATTTTTAACCGGTCCGGTTTCGGTTCCAAAATAATCGGAACCAGAACCGGACCATAAAACCGGATTATGGAACCAATTTATGGAATCGAATTCTGCCTAATATTTCTGTTTCTGTCACTGTTTTTCTTTCTATTTTCTGTTGTTTCTACTGTTGCTAATGTTGTTTCTGCTGCTGCTACTCTTTCTGTTGTTTCTTTTGCTATTTTTTTACATAGTATTGTTGTTTCTGTTGTTGTTTTGCCTATTGTTTTTTGCTGTATCTACTGTTTTTACTGCTGTTTCTCATGTTGTTTCTCTTTCTATTTCTGTTGTTTCTCTTTCTGTTTTCTGCTTTTGCTGTTTACTATTTGCGTTTGCTATTTTTTACTGTTTGTTTGTTGTTGTATTTTCAAAGTTTGATAATATTATATAAATAGGGTAATTCAGAATCGAACCGGAAACGAATTGGAACCGATTAATAGGGTACCCTATTTAATTGGGTAGGTTCCAGTTCGACTTAGTTAGGAACCGATTTTTTCCGGGTAGGTTCTGATTTCATGCGGGACCGAAACCGAAACTGATTTTGCTCATCCATAATATCAAGAGTGGATCCCCTAACCATAGTATTTTATTTTATTGTTTTTTATTTTATTTGTTGAATTATTATTTTATCTTATTAAATTTATTCCAAGTGGATCGACCCCAGACTTATTGAGTTATTTTATTACTTCGATACTCGTATACTTGGGAGTAAAGAACCACTTTTGAGCGTATCAATGGTTAAGTGCCTTAGCTTATAAGGAGGCTTGCATGCATTCCTCATCGGTCCATTCAAAATGAGGCTTCGGAAACTCCACACCATTCTTATCCTTCTTCATTGGCATTCTTATTCCTTATGTGAACTTTGAAAGATTGCACATCAACGACTAGAAGGTAGTTTAACATCCTCATCTTCCAATAGTTATAATCGGTTCCGATGTAGAAGGGAGGTCTAGTGGTTGAAAATCCATCTGCAAGATTCGTTGAGTAGCTTGTAGAGGCCATGATCTATTCTCGGATGGTTAGGTCTTTGTTGAGAAAACCTCGCTCTGATACCAACTGAAATTACCTACAAGTGCACAACAATAAACGATTCTCTATACCCAAGAAAGGGGTGAATTAAGTAATAGTCTAATATTGTGGAAATAAAAAATTCTTGCTGATTTTACGCTACTAAGCTAGTACCTTTACTAATTAAGTTTATGTCAATTTTCTCAATTACAATATGTCATCTAAATACAAGTTTCTAAACTATAAGTATATATAAAATAAAACTTGCAATAAGTAAAAAGTTTAGGGATAGAGAAATTGACACTTGTGATTTATAGTGGTTCGGCCAACATAGGCTACGTCCACTGTCCAAATGCGCGCTTGAAGAGTTCCACTAAGTTGATTCACAACTTACACTGTGAGTTTTTCGTGGCTCACTCACAACCAAGAGTTTTGTCCCCTAAGTTCACTTCAAACATTTACACAAGAGTTTTCCAATGACTCACTCTTTAAACCCTTACTATGAGTTTTGTTCCTAGGCTCACTCACAACATTTTACAGATTACCATTTTGAGTATATCTACTCAACAAGGGTCTTCTCAACCATAAGTGTTTGAATAATGAAGACTAAAGTATAATTTGTACACTCACAAAGATAATGAAGATTTAGTGTGAGTTGTTAACCCAAGAAATCTAAGCCCAATACAAATGATATGAAGGTGTAGTGTATGAGCTTGAGTATGAGAATGAATGAATATGAAGATTTTGTAAACTTTTTGTTTTTACCTTAGAAGAAATAGTATGAAGGTTCAAGAAGTTAGCAAAAATGAATTTGAGGCTCAATATATAGTGAAAGAGAAAATTCTCCTAATTTTTCCGTCTGAAACCGGTATGTCGGTCTACAGTGATTGGAATGTCGGTCCTCCAATTCAAACGGCTATAAAAATTTACCGTTGAGACTGGTATGAAATCTTATGAGACCGATTTTTCGAGTTGCGTTCGAATTGCATTCGAACGCAATTGTCCAGAGACTTCGCGTTTGAGTTACGTTCAAATTGCATTCGAACGACAAGGTCCGGAATCTCTATGTTTGAGTTATGTTCGAACAGTCACCGGTATGCCAGTTCCAGAGACCGGTATGCCGGGCCAAGTGCAAAAATACAAGAATTTGAAGGTTAAAAACATTATGCACTTGAGCTTGATGCATGTAAATGAATGTGCATGAGTCATATGAGCTTAGAGACTTAAATTATAAACTCACTTACAAATAGAGCCCTCAGCTAAGACCATAAAAGATTTTCTTCAATAGACGCTTGTCCTTACATCCATTACTCTTCATCACCAATGTGTTTCGACATCTTTTGATAATGTCCATTAATGCGCGTCGAAAACTTCTAGTGTTACATCTTCAAAATCCATTCGCTAACAATTTTATTATAAGAACTTGTCGTCTTGTAATTCTTCTATCATCAATCTTTCTCTATTTTACCTTTTGAATACGCTGCATGATATATGGTCCCTTCCCTTGAGACAAGGCTAATCACTTGAATTAATTACCTTATAAATACGGTAGCTGGCCCAGACAACACAGCATCGATCAGCATATATCTTTGAATTTTTGTCTTCATTTTGACACTGAAAATGAAAGTTAATTGCGATTGATCATTTGAGCAGGTTGATTAATAAATCAAAATGAATTAATGGCTCTGAAAACATAGGAGAAAAATCGACTAAATATAGAAACTCTATTTAATTTATTCGTATTATTCCAACATGAAATTAATATTCTAGTTGCAATTATATACATTTAATTTTTATAAGAACAAACTTTAAGATTTATTCTACATCCAATTAAAATCTCAATTATACAATACGATTATGGTTCTGATCTAAAAAGTTTATCAAGTTAAACTGATTAACACTCATAATTTATCATCCTCGTTATAATACAGTTAATTGTATTTTGGGAAATTATTATTTTTCAACTTTATAAATGACGTAAGTGTCGTTTTTTACTAAAATTTTGAAATTATTCATTTTTCCACCTGAAATTTCAACTGTGTTTACTTTTCCATTTTTATTAGGTGAAAAACAGATAATTTCTCTAAATTAAGTAGATAATATGTACATATTTTCATTTTATATAGTGGAAATATAAACAATTTTCAAATTATAGGTAGAAAATAGAACAGATTTTAAATTTTCGCGGTAAACAGCTCTTAAGCTATTTATCAAGTGCAAAAATAATAATTTCCCTTATTTTTTTCAATAATAATCATTTTATTTTCTCACTAAATTTTTTAAAATCAAATTGAGTCATATTGAGTCGAGTGTCAACTTATAATTTGAAATTTTTGAAGTTGGTTTGGACTCTCTTGAACTAATATATTTTTAATTAGTATTGAACCTATTTTTGCCTGCTCGTATTTTCTGTTTTTTTTTTTTTTTTTTGCACTTTCAGTTACATATTACTGATCAATAAAATTATCATATACAAATATATTTTTTATTATTATTATTTTAAAAAAATATATAAGTATCTTGACTTTATTGGTTTATTGTACTTGGGATGTGGAAAAGTTTTTTCCGTAAGCAAATTGCAAATTGCAACTTGCATGTTTTAATCTCTGTCAAAATCACAAGAAAACTTGTCTAATCCCCTTGAGATACTTCAAAAAAAATTTCCACAACAAAATCTAGAAGCTAAGCTTGGAATTTTCAATGGCAACGGAAAACATGCAACGGTTGGTATTTTATATATAAAAGTGACTACATACAAGGAATGGGGCTATAAGGATATATAGGATAATTTTATGTTTCGATCTTATTGCCTTTTACTTATATTGCAGGTATCAAAAGGAAGTATAAATTAACTTCAATAAATGATCGTGAGCGAACGATCATTTCCATGTTGTGAACTCTGGATATAATTGTAAGATTTGGTCCAATAAATCGAATATTGACGGTTTGAAATCGAAATTGAATCGGAAGCAATCAAGAGGTTCCGGTTTGAACAATCGATTCAGAATCTAATTACGGTTGAAACCGGAGCCATAACACTAACCGTTGGGCTTTTTGTGGCAGGGAGTTAATATTATATTTTTTAAATTTGTTTTCTTAGTATATTAAAATATAAAATATCTAAATTACTCTCAATAATATTAATAAAACTGTTAGTTTTAGAGGCAATTTAGACATCACAATATCAAAAATCTATAAATAAGGGCCAAATTTCATTTTCTCAACACATCATCAATTCTCTCCATTCTCTCATTCCAATTCTCTAATTCTCTCATTTTCAATTCTCTAATATTTAGAAAAAAATGGAAGGCTCATCTGAAAACACCATGTCTAATATCTCATCCCAAGAAAACAGCCAAAGTGCGGATATACGAAGAATATAAGTTAAGCATTGACCTTCTAATATTTTCAAAATTTATTTTCATTTAATCGACACTGAAAATGAAGGTTTAAAAGCAATATGCAACTAATGTGGTGTATCTTACAAATTTATTGAATGCTATGGTTTAAAATATTTACAATGTCACTTTAATTCTATTAAGGATGCACTTAATTATATTTGGTCATATTCTCATGTTATGAGAGAATGAGCCAAGTTTTATAAATTAAATGATGTCAAATCAATTAAATTTCAACAGCATGTGTCGATGATTGGACTCGAGCTGATCTAAGGCAACAAGAAAATGCCCTTAATGATTTTGAAGACTTGTTCGACAATTACGGACGCGGAACGAGAACTGGAGCTTAAGGATCAACAATATGAACAAATAATGATGATGAGTAAATAATTATAATTGGGTTAACTATATTAAAAATATAATGAGACTACATGAGCTTTAATTTCACTCACCCCAAGAGGATACATAGGCAGCTTAAATTTTTATAAATTTAAGTTCAACCTCTTTATTTTATTTTTAATTTAATGTAACAAAATTCAAATTTATAATTTTTGTTATTATATTTATTTAGTAATATCCCATTTCTATTTTTTAAAATTAATTTTTCATTTTAAAAAAAAATTAATTTGAACCGGAACCGTCTAGTCCGGTTCTGGTCTATTTACGCAAATAGTAAATCTTTTGTGTCGAAATACAATATCGACGCTAAAGGTCGTAACTTTTGCGTCGAATTTAGTTTCGACGCTAAGGGTTTCTGACAACCCACCCGACAATCCCATTACCTTTAGCGTTGAAAATAAATTTTGATGCTAAAAGCTTAATATTTAGCGTTGAATTTTACATCTTCGACGCTAAAGGGTCGTTAAAATCTCAAAACCACTAACACTTCTTTCTCCTATACTATTTCTCTTCTCTGCAAGTTTTACTTAGAATTTTCCTGCACATTTTCAACAAAACTCTAACTTTTCCACAAGGTAATTTTTATTCCATCTCTCTTTATTTTTCCTTATATTTGAATCACTCTCACTTGATCAATTTAAGTTTAATCTCTCTAAAAATTAAGATTTTAATTTTGGAAATTATCTTTATTACATACATTTTGGTAGTTAGTTAATTTATTGTTAGTTGATTATGATGCATATATGTGAATAAGATTAGTTTGTTTTATCATTAATTAAATAATTATGTGTATGCTTAAATTAATAAATAATTAATTGGTGATGTTGATGAGTTTAATATAATGTTTAATAATTATAAATTTTTTATATAAAAATAAATATATAATTTTTTATAATATCTAATAATTATAAAAATAAATATAATGTCTAATAATTATATTTTATTTTTATTAATAAAAAATTATCTTTATTTATACATTGTGTTAGTTAGTTAATCTGTTGTTAGTTGATTATGATGCATATATAAGATTAGTTTGTTTTGTAATTAATTAATTAATTAATAAATTAATTAATTATATGTATGCTTAAATAAATAATTAATGTCTTGGTGTTGTTGATAAGTTTAATATAATGTCTAATAATTATATTTTTATATGAAGGTATTTTGCTGAAATGGATAGAAATTTGATGAGCTCGGTGGATAGATTGAGTGTTGAATACCGTAATGGAGTTTTATGAGTTCATGGAATCGACAAAGCAACACATTGATACAGAAGGTCATGTTCGGTATCCATATACAAATTGTTTGAATAGTAAAAGGAAATGGTTAGGTGAAGTTGTGAATCATTTATACATGCCGGGAATATCACCAACTTACCGTGCATGGATTTATCATGATGAGCAATATAATTCTCAATCACGGTTTATTGATTCTAGTGAAGGGATTAGTAGTTACAATCAACCTGCAAACGATGAGATAACTGATGCTTTGCGCGACTTACAAGGTCCATAAGTCGGTCATAGTGTTGGCTGTGATATATCAGTGTTAGATGGAAATTATCAAAATTTATTTAGTCAATTACTTAAGGAGGCACATAAAATACCATTTGAATGTGTTGGGAAGTTGATTTTGAATTTCATTGTGAAACTATTGTACATTAAAGTGATGAACCGAATGACCAATAAAATTATTGATATGATGCAAGACTTACTTGGCCAAATGTTACCGGTTGGCAGCGAATTGCCTAAGTCGTATTACGAGGTAAAGAAAATATTGCGTGATCTCGGAATGCGGTATGAATCCATTGATGCTTGTAAGTATGACTGTGTATTATTTCGTGCCGAGTATATGAATCACGTGAATATTATCCAATCTGTGATAAAAATCGATATAGAGTCACAAGGATTTTAGAACAAAACTCCTGAAACCGATATTTGACGAACATGAGGATTTGGATGTTCCACAACACAAACCTGATTATATTGAAGAGAAAGACTAGACATTCTTATGTGAGTTTTGGTCGAGCGAGAAACACTAGGTAATTTTTAAAATAATAAGAAACTAGTAATTCTCCCCGTTTTTGTTACTTACAATGTTGTTAAATGCAGAATAAATGTCACGCAAATGCGAAGAATCTTAGTCACTCGTGTTTCAACCATCGTGGAGGCTCCAAGCCATTTTCTAAACATCGTGCCGAACATTCTGAGGTAAATATAGCCATAAACTATTTTTTAATATTTCATTAAGTTTACTAATAATAACAATCATTTTATTATTTTTTTTCAGAGTGACACAGGTGAGGTGCAATCATTTCTGGAGTTTTTCTAAGTGACGTACTACAATGATAAGAAGAAATGGATCAATGAAGAAATCGAACGTTGCTATGTAAGTTTAAGTATTTAAAATAAATTAAATATATTTTTAAATTTAATTTTTTCTTTTCAAGTTCGAACATTAACTTCAATTTTTTCTTAAACAAAAAGAAATGATGGAGGTCCAGCGACAAGCTTAGGAGACAGGGTCCAACTCAATACCAGATGAGGAGTTATCGCAATTGGTTTTCAAGAACCAGAAAGCGTACAACGTTGGACTTGGAACTCATAAAAAGTCGACGTCATCTAGACGTACTGTTGTTTCTTCTCCTACTGACCCGTGCCTTCGAGAATAGCTAGCTAGCACAAAGGAAAAGTTTGACAATATCAAAGAAGAGCTGGACAGTACCAAAAAAAAGAGTTGAAGAAGACCAATGAGAAGTTACTGCAGGTCGAAGAGGACAACCATAGGAAAATGAAGGAGTTCGACCAACAGATGAGGGCTTTCAAGCAAATGCTGAGGCCTCACTCGGCCAGACTACTTCGGGCTTGATTGTCCTCCATCACAGCACACACAACAACAATTAATTTTTATTTTCATTTGTATAAACATTCACAACAACATGATTGTTAATAGACTATGCATTTATTTTATTTATATTTAATTATAATTATAATTTAATTTTAATTTATAATAATACAACAATAATTATTAGAACAAAAATAATTATAGTATTACTCGGTAAATTTATTATTTTATAATAATATTTTTCAAAATAAAAAATCGAATGTTTCAAAGCAAAAGTACCTTAAATAATAAATTTCTTATATTCGACGCTAAAAGTAATAAAATAATATTTATATTTTAATATTTTATATCTTTTAGCATCGAAAAATATTCGTCTCCAAAATACGTTATTTAGCGTCGAAAATATTCGTCGCCAAATACACCAGTCGAAAATTTTGGAACGCAAAGTGTTCATTATTTTAGCGTCGATATATTTCAATGCTAAAGACCTTATTTTTGTAGTGTCTGTAAGTTAATTTTATTATATTTCTTCTTCTTCATAAGTTAGATATTTTTTTGAAAGACCAAATAAAAATATATCAAAATTCAATAAATATATATATATATCTATTAATCTATATATATATATATATATATATATATATATATATATATCAAAATATATAAGTATCTTTATTTTATTGTTTATTGTACTTTGGATGTGGAAAAGTCTTTTTCCCTAAGCAAATTGCAACTCGCATGTTTTAATCTTTGCAAAATTCACAAGAAAACTTGTCTAACCCCTTAGGTCACTTCAAAAAAAAAAATTTCCACAACAAAATCTAGAAGCTAAGCTTAGAATTTTCAATGGCAACGAAAAACATGCAACGGTTGGCATTTCATATATAAACGTGGCTGCATACAAGGAATGGGGCTGTAAGGATAATTATGTTTCGATCTGATTGTCTTTTACATCTATTGTAAGGATCAAACGGAGTATAAATCAACTTGAATAAATGATCAAGGAAAATTCCAATGTTGTGAACTCCGGAGATAATGGTAAGATTTGGTCCAATTAATCGGATATTGTCAGTTTTGGCCGTTTCGGAATTGACCCAATAACAGGGTCTATCATGATTTTATTTTTAACATGAGTCGAAGCCAATCAAAATGCCTCTAATTAACTAATTGATGAGACACAACACTTATAAGACTATCCTCAATACCTCTTCCAGTATTGTGGGATAGACCCGCTAAGGTTCCGGTTCTCAGTGGCGGTGGCATGTTGGGCCCAGCAGGGGCTGCAGCCCCTGCTGGGCCCAAAAAAATTTGGACCAAATCAATACCAGCTGCCGATTAATATAAATAACTACTAGATTTCTTGTTCTTCAACTCGAATTTTGAAGCAGAATCTAAACAAAGTTAAAGCTGTGAGCAAGAAGAAACAAAGTGGACCGCTTCAAAATTCAGGTATTTTCTTTTATGCCTATTTGGTTCCCGAGAAAATGCATAGGGATTTTCTTTTTCCTGTTGTAAAAAATTAATTAAAGTTGAGTTACTTTATTAGGTTCATCTCAGTACAAGAAAAATTGTGGGCACAGTCAAACACAAAAAAAAAAAATTTAATACAAAAAAAATTATCAAATAATCAAATACAAAAAAAATTTGATCTCTGTTTGAAATTTGATGTAATGAGGGGCTCAGGGGCTGCTGCTGTCATGCTCGAATGGGGTATATTCTGATTTCTGAAAGTTTTAGGCCTTATGGTTTTGGATTAATTATGTGTTGCTATTTGCTAATATGAAATTGGGTTTCCATTATGTATTTATGTTGTCTGAGATTCAGCTGCTACACTTGCTTTGCTATCTATGTTGCTGTTCATTATATTAATGGGGTATAAATTGGATTTCCATTAATTATATTAATGCTATTACTTTTGAAAATGCTCCTAGAAATCTTCAGTTGACATCAAATGAGATTAAGAAAGATATTGTAACTTGTGCTTCAGTTGAAACTACCAATATTATTATTAGAGAGATGGGTGATGTTTTGTTTTCTATTCTTGTTGACGAGTCTCGTGATATATCTTCAAAGGAACAAATGGCTGTCGTTTTGCGTTATGTGGATAAAAATGGCTATGTGGTTGAGCGTTTTATCGGCATTGAACATGTTACTAGTACTACAGCTCTTTCACTAAAAGAGGCACTTGACAAGCTATTTTCTAGGCATTGATCTTCCTAATATGGATGATATTTTTTGACTAATGGGAGATCACAACGCAAGGGTCAAAAGATCACAAATACACATCGCTTTCGTGTTGAGTTATTTTATGCAGTTTTGGACATGCAACTTCAAGAATTAAACAACCGCTTCAATGAGACGAACACTGAGTTGCTCATTTGTTTGGCATGTCTATGCCCAAATGACTCGTTTGCAACTTTTGATAAACATAAACTACTGCGCCTTGCTGAATTTTATCCAAATGATTTTTCTTCAATGGATCTCATGGCACTTGAAATTCAGCTTGAAGTTTATATTATGGATGTTGGTTCTGATAATGATTTTTCAAGATTGAAAGGGATTGGTGAGCTTGCAAGAAGAATGGTTGAAATTAGAAAAGATAAAGTGTTTCCATTAGTTTATTTATTGGTGACATTAGCATTGATATTACCGGTTGCCACAGCTACAGTGGAAAGAGCATTTTCAACTATGCATTATGTGAAAAATCGATTGCGAAATCGGATGGAGATCAATGGTTGAATGATAGTCTAGTAGTATACATAGAAAATGATATTTTTTGTAATATTGATAATAAAGTAATTATCCAACGTTTTAAACATATGAAAGCTCGTCGATGACAATTATAAATGTATTGAATGAAAATATATCAATGAAGTTCAAAATTTTGGTACTTATTTTTTGTTGAACTTTTTAACTTAGCCCCTCATGTGTTGAATCTCTGGCTCCGCCACTGCCGGTTCTGAACCGAAATTGAATCGGAAGGAACCGAGAAGTTCTGGTTCCAACAATCGAACCAGAACCTTACGAGGTCAAATGAATCGTAAGGTTCCACTATTACAACATAAACCGTAACACTAGCCATTGGGCTTTTTGTGGGTGGGGGAGTCAATATTATATTTTTTTAATTTATTTTCTTAATATATTAAAATATAAAATGCCTAAATTACCCTAAATAATATTAATAAAATGGATAATTTTAGGGATAATTTAGGCATCACAAAATTAACCTAAAAATCTATAAATAAGGGCCAAATTTCATTTTCTCAACACATTAATAATTGTCTCATGCTCAATTTGTTGGACAATTATGACCCATAGCATCACTATTTGTACAGAACATGGTGTTGTTGTACAAATTAACTATGTGACAAAGGAAATTGCTCTTTTATCATTTGTAATTGGATTACCGGAATATATAAATGATAAGAGTCCATATGATTAGTACCAGATTAATAAGATATGAGACAATATTAATCCACTAAGGTTTAATCATTAAATATCCCTAGTCGTAGTATTATCGAGACTGGACATCGATAATCCGGAATAGGCTAGTATTACACTTGTGCGTGTTATGGAAGCATAACGGTATAGTTCTCATATATTTGGGTATTGGATACTCATGCAAGTGTAATAAGAGGTTGTGTTTACCGATGGTACGGAAACAGCTTCGCTCTGGATATACCCCTCGGAATCCCATTGGTAGTATGACTATGTGTCTATGAGAGTCCGAATCAGGGTAGGTGTATTTGGTCTTAACCTGAAACTTGTATCGCTAATACTTGCGACAATCAGTATACTTTGGTTTTGGTCGTCCGGGGCTTTAACAGGTTCTGTGTACGCCTCTTCTGGGTATATTGAGAATCGTAGTGTATTGAGTGTGATGTCAAGATGGAAGTATCATTTCAGTCATATGGAGATTATGATCACGCAGGATACGGAATTGGTACTCTTGTATGCTGCAGCTATTGGGATAATATGACAAGGTCATGATTATCCGATTATAGAGACTAGTTACCAGAGATCCGATATATGCTTCGTACGGGATAGAAACAATTCCAGCCCTAGGCCTAGCATGTGATATTCGATATCGGATCGTAATACGCAATACTATATATACTACGTCTGACAAAGATTACATATTCCTTTAAAGAATATTTCTGGAGAATTGGGTAGGCACGGTGCTTTGCTAGAAGCTAACCATGTCTTGTAAATCGATAAGAATGTGGTACCGGGTACGCACGTATTCGGATAGTCCGATGACCGTATTTACTGCCAACATATCCAGGGATCTCTTGGGTCACCTCCCAAAGATTCACCGATGATGTTTGACTCGAACATAATTAATCTGGGATTAATTATGAGAGAGAGAGAAAATTAATCTGGGATTAATTACGACAATAAATTAATCTGGGATTAATTAAAAGAGAAAGAATTAATCTGGGATTAATTGCGTCGAGAATTTATCTGGGATTAAATTCGTCGAGAAGAGAGAACGCGATTAATTTGGAATTAATCGGTAAAGTAAATTTAATAGTTAAATTAGATTTTACTATTTAATTTATTTATTTGGGCTAAAATAATATATTGGATATATTAAATGAAATCGGATTTCAAAGCGGAATTAAATTGGATTTTAATTCTAGCGAACGAATTAATTTAGAATTAATTCGCAAGCGACTTTCGTAATAATTTTGCTAGGCATTATTATTTAATTAAATTGGATTTAATTAAGTCGCAACGACAAATTCGTTTAATTCGGAATTAAGCGAACCCGAGCCCAAGCGAAATTGCGTGTTGGATTAGCCGACTTAAATTTGGAATTTAAAAGTGGTGGGACCCACTTCACTTACATCACATGTTAGACATGTGGTGGAAGTGGTTAGGCATAAAATAATGAGTTTGATTTGTTGAAAGATGGCATGGCTTTACTTATAACACACTCAAACTTATTCCAACACTCAAACTCACTATATATTAATTTGGTCCACTTTAGAAGTGCAGATTTTTACTATTCACAGCAACCATCTCTCTTCTCTTTCTCAAATGGGCGTGAGCTTCTCTTCTCTCCCATGGATTTTTGCTTAAAAAATCAACATAGCTAGCACTTTAAGGAGTCAAAGGAAGGTGATAGGGAAACTCACCCGAGAGTTTGGAACTCGATCTCAAGCTCCGAAGCTTCCAACACATCCAACAAAGAAAGAAAAGTTTTGAACTCAATCCGATCAATGTGAGTATTCCGCAATTCCCTTTGATTAATTCACACACAAATCACTCTTAGACGATCTTGGCATGTTCTAGGAACACTAACACAATTCTCTCATTCCAATTGTCCAATTATCTCATTTTCAATTCTCCAATCATTTTAATTTTACAATTCTCCAATATTTAGAAAAAAAATGATAAGCTTATTAGAAAATACCATGTCTAATGTCTCATCCCAAGAGTCTCTTGAGAGCAAAACAGATTTCGGTTCCGGTTCCGCATGGTCCTGAACCTACCAGGAAAAAATCGATTCCGAACTAAGTGGAACCAGAACCTACCCAATTAAATAGGATACCCTATTATTCGGTTCCAATTCGATTCCTGTCCGAATCTGAATTATCCTATTTTAAAATATTTAATGAAACTAAATTTCGTTACGAGTTCGTAGGAAAAAAACGGGGACCAAATCGGAGTCCGGAAGCTCAAGAACGAAGAAAATGAAGTTTTAGTACTCATCAGCCCTTGGTGTCGCGATGCGGAAGTTGGGAGTCGCAACGCTCCCCTACAGTTCGAGGCAACTATGTGAGCAACCTTGGCAAGAGAGTGGCCAAAGTGTCGGTACATGAAGAAGAGAAGTTAAGTTTTGATTTTCTGATATTTTCAAAATTCATTTTCATTTTGTTGACACTGAAAATGAAAGTTCAAGAGTAATATGCAACTACTGTGATGTATCTTACAAATTTATTGGTAGCTATGGTTTAAAATATTTACAATGTCACATTGACCATATTAAGGATGTACTTCATTATATTTGGTCATATTCTCATGTTATGAGAGAATGAGCCAAGTTTTGTAAATTAAAAGGTGTTAAATCAATTAAATTTTCACGAGATGTTTTAACTCATTGGAATTCAACAGCATGTGTCATTGATTGGATTCGAACTGATCTAAGGCAACAAGAAGAAACACCTGATGATTTTGAAGACTTGTTCAACAATTACGAAAGCGGAACTAGAATTGAAGCTGAAGGATCAACAACATAAACAAATAATGATGATGAGTAAATAATTATAATTGGGTAAACTATATTTAAAATGTAATGGGAGCTACATGAGCTTTGATTTCTCACCCCAAGAGTATCGTAGGCAGCTTAAGTTTTTATAAATTTAAATTTAAGTTCTTTATTTTATTTTTATTTTAAAATAACAAAATTGAAATTAATATTTTTTATTATATTTATTTGGTAATATCTCATTTCTATTTTTTTAAAATTAATTTTCATTTTTTAAAAAAATTAATTTGAATCGAAACCGTCTGGTTCGATTTCTGTCCGGTTCATGGTTCCACAATAGTGGGATACTCTAATAATTTAATGTACGTAATATTATTGTTTATTTATAAAGAGATTGTTTCTGCAACCTGTAAATATTATTGTTTATTTTAAATAGATTGTTTCTCTGCGACTTGTAAGTTAATTTTATTATGTTTCTTCTTCTTCATAAGATAATTGTAAGATTTGGTCCAATTAATTGAATATTGTCAGTTTTGGCA